>OZ036005.1:2409424-2566924 GCA_964035015.1 Corallium rubrum | reverse complement strand
ATTACCACTGCCACTACCACCAACACTACCATTACCACCGCCATTACCACTACCATTACCACTACCACCACCACCATTACTGCTACCATCACCACTACTATCACCACTACTATCACCACCACCATTACCACTACCACAACCATTAGTACTACTACCATCACCACTGCCACCACCACTACCATCACCACTACCACCACCACTACCATCACCACTGTCACAACCACCACCATTATTACCACTACCACCATCACCATTACTACTACCATCACCACCACTATCACCACCACCATTACCACTACCACCACCATTATTACTACTACCATCACCACTGCCACCACCACTACCATCATCACTGCCACAACCACCACCATTATTACCACTACCACCATCACCATTACTACTATAATCACTACCACCATTACTATCACCACTACCATCACCACCACCACTACTACTAATTACCATCACCACTACCACCACCATCACTACCATCACCACCATAACCATCAGCATCACCACCACCACCATTACCACTACCATCACTATTAACGTTACCACCACCAACATCACAACAACCACCACTATTACCATCACCACTACCATCACCATTACCACCATCTACTGCCATCATCACTACCACCACCATTACTACTACCACTATCATTACCACCACTGCTACTACCACCACCATCACTATACTACCATCACCTTCACCTTCACCATTACTATGACTCTAATTTTAACTCTAACCCAAACACACTACAGTGTGTACAACCCTCTAATCTTATCACTTTCAAGTGTACATTCTGGTGTTCTTTTTTCAGACTTTATTGACAGAAGGTGTCCCATTTCAAGCATTCCCATCATGCTTAGCATTATCCAGTGATGGCATGTCACATCCCTTCATGCTCCTAGGAATCCCTGAGGGTCCTGGAGAGTTACGAATTACAGGTTATTGTAGATCACGTATATGTTTATGAAAGTAAAATCTATATCTTAATCCTTTCATTCGCATCGTTGTTGTGGAACAACTTTCTCTTTTTACTCTGTCTAACGCCAGACGATTTTACTCTGTCTAACGCCAGACGATTTTACTCTGTCTAACGCCAGACTATTTTACTCTGTCTAACGCCAGACGATTTTACTCTGTCTAACGCCAGACGATTTTACTCTGTCTAACGCCAGACGATTTTACTCTGTCTAACGCCAGACGATTTTACTCTGTCTAACGCCAGACGATTTTACTCTGTCTAACGCCAGACGATTTTACTCTGTCTAACGCCAGACGATTTTACTCTGTCTAACGCCAGACGATTTTACTCTGTCTGTCTAACGCCAGACGATTTTACTCTGTCTATTTTACGCTAACGCCAGACGATTTTACGCCAGACTCTGTCTAACGCCAGACGATTTTACTCTGTCTGACGCCAGACGATTTTACTCTGTCTGACGCCAGACGATTTTACTCTGTCTAACGCCAGACGATTTTACTCTGTCTAACGCCAGACGATTTTACTCTGTCTAACGCCAGACGATTTTACTCTGTCTAACGCCAGACGATTTTACTCTGTCTAACGCCAGACGATTTTACTCTGTCTAACGCCAGACGATTTTACTCTGTCTAACGCCAGACGATTTTACTCTGTCTAACGCCAGACGATTTTACTCTGTCTGACGCCAGACGATTTTACTCTGTCTAACGCCAGACGATTTTACTCTGTCTAACGCCAGACGATTTTACTCTGTCTAACGCCAGACGATTTTACTCTGTCTAACGCCAGACGATTTTACTCTGTCTAACGCCAGACGATTTTACTCTGTCTGACGCCAGACGATTTTACTCTGTCTGACGCCAGACGATTTTACTCTGTCTAACGCCAGACGATTTTACTCTGTCTAACGCCAGACGATTTTACTCTGTCTAACGCCAGACTATTTTACTCTGTCTAACGCCAGACGATTTTACTCTGTCTAACGCCAGACGATTTTACTCTGTCTGACGCCAGACGATTTTACTCTGTCTAACGCCAGACGATTTTACTCTGTCTGACGCCAGACGATTTTACTCTGTCTGACGCCAGACGATTTTACTCTGTCTGACGCCAGACGATTTTACTCTGTCTGACGCCAGACGATTTTACTCTGTCTGACGCCAGACGATTTTACTCGTCAAGAGGAGAGAAGTCTGGGAGAGCCATATGCATGAAAGGGTCAGCTCAAAGTTACATCTTCGTTCCCAGGGCCTCCTCGGTTCACTGGAAAATCGGAGGGTGCTTACTTTGTGTTTCGCGCACGAATATTTTATTCTCTGACCCTGGCCCTGAAAACACCCTGATCCTCAAACCTAATCCTAATCCCAATTCTAATTCTACCCCAACCCCAACCCTAACCCTAACCCTAACCCTAGCCCTAACCCTAATGCATATTCGTGCGCGAAACACAAAGTAATAACCAATCGGAGGCCCTGGTCAGATGAAAACGATTGAAGCGTGTGATTGGCTGGACGGAGATTATTGACTTATTGTCTAAAACAGGAAGTGAGCAAATAAATTTTCAACTGTCAAATAACTCTGAATAGAGTGAAGATCATCGCTCAGATAACACTATGTTCGTAAACAACCTACCTTTGAATAACATTTCGGTAAGCGAAATTGTGCTATTTTGTCCAGCGGGAAGAACAGTAAACACCAAACTTTCGGACGTCATAATAAAGCAGCTTTTCTTCAAATATCTGAGCGTTTGTTTCGTTATACTGTATTATGTCCATGCTCGCACTCAGGGCGATGTGATGTATTCAATGACTCAATGTCCTAGAATCTAGGACATCCGGTTTTCATCTGACCAGGGCCTCTGATTTCCCAGTGTACCGAGGAGGCGCTGGGAACGAGGATGGTCAAAGGTACTGATTGTCGTTGTCTTCCAAGATTTGTTAAATTCTCTGCAAATGTTCAAGATATTTAAGAGAATGAGATATTGAGAAAAGCTGAAGTGAACGAGGATGGTCAAAGTTTCTGATTGTCGTTGTCTTCCAAGATTTGTTAAATTTTCTGCAAATGTTCAAGTTAAGAGAATGAGATATTGAGAAAAGCTGAAGTGATGAAAATGGGAACATTAAGAAATTTAGATGTGGTAGTTTAAGAAGTTAAAACGGAGAAATAAGCACACCCACGTTGTGAAATTCTAGCTAAGATGATAACATGTTGAGAAGTTGGGATAATGAGAAATGGAAAATACAAAACGCATATAATTAGATTCGTTAAGGGTTCTTCCGTTGACAAGTGAATTCGTCTGGCGTTAGACAGAGTAAAACAATAAAGGGATCCTTTTTGGAGAGCTCAGGCAGGAATGGTTAATCACTTGTTAACTCATTGCTGCCTAGGGTGTCTGAGGGTTCTCTCTTTGATGAGTAAAATCATCTGGTGTTAGACAGAGTAAAACAATAAAGGGACCATTTTTGGTCAGTTCAGCCAGGAATGGGTTAATCACTTGTTAACTCATTGCTTCATAGGATATCTGAAGGTTCTCTCTTTGATGAGTAATATCATCTGGTGTTAGACAGAGTAAAACAACAAAGGGGCCATTTTTGGCTATCTCAGGCAGGAATGGATTAATCACTTGTTAACTCGTTGCTGCCGAGGATATCTGAGGGTTGTGTTGTGTTGTGTTGTGTTGTGTTGTGTTGTGTTGTGTTGTGTTGTGTTGTGTTGTGTTGTGTTGTGTTGTGTTGTGTTGTGTTGTGTTGTGTTGTGCTGCGCTGTGCATCTGGTGTTAGACAGAGTAAAACAATAAAGGGGCCATTTTTGGCCAGCTCAGGCAGGAATGGGTTAATCACTTGTTAACTCATTGCTGCCTAGGATGTCTGAGGGTTCTCTCTTTGATGAGTAAAATCATCTGATGTTAGACTGAGAGTAAAACAACAAAGGGATCCTTTTTGGACAGCTCAGGCAGGAATGGGTTAATCACTTGTTAACCCATTGCTGCCTAGGATGTCTGAGGGTTCTCTCTTTGATGAGTAAAATCATCTGATGTTAGACTGAGAGTAAAACAACAAAGGGATCCTTTTTGGACAGCTCAGGCAGGAATGGGTTAATCACTTGTTAACCCATTGCTGCCTAGGATGTCTGAGGGTTCTCTCTTTGATGAGTAAAATCATCTGATGTTAGACTGAGAGTAAAACAACAAAGGGATCCTTTTTGGACAGCTCAGGCAGGAATGGGTTAATCACTTGTTAACCCATTGCTGCCTAGGATGTCTGAGGGTTCTCTCTTTGATGAGTAAAATCATCTGATGTTAGACTGAGAGTAAAACAACAAAGGGATCCTTTTTGGACAGCTCAGGCAGGAATGGGTTAATCATTTGTTAACTCGTTGCTGCCTAGGATGTCTGAGGGTTCTCTCTTTGATGAGTAAAATCATCTGATGTTAGACTGAGAGTAAAACAACAAAGGGATCCTTTTTGGCCAGCTCAGGCAGGAATGGGTTAATCACTTGTTAACTCATTGCTGCCTAGGATGTCTGAGGGTTCTCTCTTTGATGAGTAAAATCATCTGATGTTAGACTGAGAGTAAAACAACAAAGGGATCCTTTTTGGACAGCTCAGACAGAAATTAGTTAATCACTTGTTAACCCATTGCTGCCTAGGATGTCTGAGGGTTCTCTCTTTGATGAGTAAAATCATCTGGTGTTAGACTGAGAGTAAAACAATAAAGGGATCCTTTTTGGACAGTTCAGGCAGGAATGGGTTAATCACTTGTTAACTCGTTGCTGCCTAGGATGTCTGAGGGTTCTCTCTTTGATGAGTAAAATCATCTGGCATTAGACAGAGTAAAAGTAAAAGAGTCTGGTTTTGGCCAGCTTAGATATATCATTTCCTAAATGAGCTTAGTCGCGTCTCTGCGCTATAATATGAAAGCCAAAATCACAGATGAAATACTTATTCACATATGAAATACTTTATGTGTTGTTTTTATGTCTGTTGGTTTAGGATTTTAGCTTGGAGTTAGTAAGGTTTTCTCAGTATCTTTCATTACCTATACAGCAAGAACTGAGAAAACTTTAGTGTTGTTTATTTATTTTTTTTATTTAATGTTTTTTATTTTTTTTTATCTAGTTTTATTTATTTTTGTTTACTTTTATTTACTTTATTTATTTATTTATTTATTCTTATTTATTTTTTTATTTTTTTGTAATTTTTGTTTATTTATTTTATTTATTTTTATTTATTTTATTTTTGTTTATTTTTTTTTATTTTATTTTTTTTATCTATTTTTATTTATTTTTATTTTTCCTCTACATTTTTTTATTTTTAAAATTTATTTTTATTTATTTTTGTTTACTTTTTTCCTAATTATTTTTATTTTTATTTATTTATTTATTTTTATTATTAATATTATTTTCTTTATTTTTTTCGCATTTATTTTTTTTTATTTTTGTTTATTTTTTAAAATTTTTATTATTTTTTTTTTCGCATTTTATTTATATAACTGTTTAGCTTTTACTTATTCAGGTTACTCAGTTGAAGTAACCTGAATAAGTAACCTGAATAATAAAATAAATAATTTATTTTTTTATTTTTTTGTTTTTTTGTAATTTTTGTTTATTTATTTTATTTTATTTATTTTATTTTTGTTTATTTTTTTTATTTATTTTTTTTATCTATTTTTATTTATTTTTATTTATTTTTATTTATTTTTGTTTATTTTTGTTTACTTTTTTCCTAATTTTTTTTTATTTTTATTTATTTATTTTTATTATTAATATTATTTTCGCATTTTTTTTTATTTTTTTTTTGTTTATTTTTTAAATTTCTTTTTATTTTTTCCCCCGCATTTTATTTATATAACTGTTTAGCTTTTACTTATTCAGGTTACTCAGTTGAAGTATTTGGTATTCAAAGTAACTGTGCAATAACTGAGACTATTCTGGACAACCCACTTGATCTACCGTTGATAGTCAATGTCACCCCCCAGCTACCACTGGTGCAGTTTCAGTCATCCATTCCAGAAGTGAAATCATCTGTGAACAGCAGTCATCGAGGATCATCTCTTTTTCTTGAAGTCACTTTGTACAAAGGACAAAGGTATACCTAATGTTTCTTTCAAGAAGATTAAGTTCAAATGGGGTCGAATCACTGCTAGAAAACTGGAGCACTTGGGGATTAATCTTTAGCCTACGTAGCTGGCGGTATTATGGGGGGTTCGGGCGCGGGCGGTAGGCGGGCAACGGGAAATCCGCGTGCCCAAAAACCATGTGTTTTTTTAATTCTGCCCACAGAATATGTTTGTTTAAGAAAACCAAGCAGAACGTGAGGCAATAATAGCGTTGTCAATGTTTTGACAACTTTCGAAACGTGATTTATGAAACCCGTGAAGCGTGGAAGAATAGTGAACGACGCGGAAGACTAATTTCCCCTGAATCAAAATCAATATTCTGACGAATCAGAATTCTCCGTCCTCCAGCGGACGGACAATTCAACAACACATGGTTTTTGGGCAGGCGGTATTTCCCGTTGCCCACCTACCGCTCGCGCCTGAACCCCCTAATACCGCCAGCTATGCAGGCTAATTAATCTTCAAGGCGCATCTGCTAATTGACGGAACCGGAAAAAATTGCGGCGGTACATTTAACCACAATGCTTTGCGACCTCAAATCAGCTCAAATAACTACTAAACATTGTTTATCATGCTAAGATGGATTAAGTAAGCAAGAACTTCATTTCTACCAAAGTTGATCGTTTTAAAACCATACCTTACAATATTTCTACAAGAAACAATGTTTACTGAACGCAAAGGATTGTGGTTAAATGTACAAGTTGCCATCTTTATCGGTACAATCCATTAGCCAACCCTGGGTTTCTATGAATGGTAATCAACTCCACACCTCGCTCTCATTTTCTTTACAGAAAGCTTAGACATGTTTATCTAATTATTAGTTATTTCATCGTGTTTTAGCATTTCTGGTCCTATTATTGTGGAAAATGTTGGAAAGATTCCTGTGGAAAATTTTACCATTACAGTTCTTAGCGCTGTTAAATCAGGTACAGCTTTTTTACTTCAAATATTGTTTTACTCTGGTAAAGGACTTTCAATCGAAACGTCAGTATCCCGTTACTAGAAATCTCATTAGTTCACTATCTTTAGGATTTTCTATAAAACCTAACACACTGTCTACACAGCACTCTACTTTTATATTACTCTATGATTTACACACGTAAAAACGCACAGTCTGATCAGCTCTGATATCAGATCTGTTCAGAGAAATGTAGCGACCCTTGATACGGCCTGACAGCTACAGAATCTACCAGCGCTGATGTATAAACATTTAGTTAGAATTTCTAACAGACTGCGACAGCTCCGTAGACAACATACCTGTTCAGTCTGTTATATCAAACTGATACAGCACTGACCGTGTCAGACTGATACAGTTTGACAGAATCTGTTCTGAACAGCCTGTTGTAGCTGCAGGTATGATACAGATATGATACCATAGGTGTATCATAGCTGATACTGCAACAGGCTGTATCAGGGATCGCTACATTTTTCTGAACAGATCTGATATCATTCTGCGTGCAGGTCTGACACAGAGTGTGCGTTTTTGCGTGTGTACTCTTTGGCTCAAAACGTCAGTATTTCGTTCTTCAAAATCTCAGCAGTTCACCATCTTTAAGATTATTTATACATCGTAATGCACTGCCTACACAGCACTCTACTTTTATATTACTCCATGATTTACTCTTTGGCTTTAAACGTTAATATTTCGTTCTCCAAAATCTCAACATGCAGTTCACCATCCTTAAGATGTCGATACATCATAACACACTGCCTACACAACACTCTACTTTTATATTACTCCATGATGTACTCTGATGAAGAACTTTGGCTTAAAACGTCAGTATTTCGTTCTCTAAAATCTCAGCAGTTTTTGTTTGTTTGTTTTTAACAACTTTAATCAATGTATAATAATATACTATAATATCCACATGGGAAGAGCGCGAACGAGACTCGAGGACCCATGCGAGGCGCTCCCCCGTAGAAATTAAAAATACATAAAGTCATACAATATTCATAGAATAACATAGCTAAGAACATAGTCAATCGAGATATGGTCTGGAAGCTCAGCTAAAGTCTTTGGTCTATCTTTTTGTTCGCCTTTATGCATTTTTGTGTACGGTCCACGGTCACTGAACACATTGTCTTTTAGTATAATGAACGAATTGTCCAATAGCAACGTTTCAGTTCAATCACTCAACCGTGCTATTGGAGAAATGGCCCAAGGTTATTGGTAAGCACAGTATGGGCAACTGTAATTCGAATGGTGAACTCCTCCTAGCTTTGTGTTCCGAGTTTGAACTAACCGTGACAAACACCCTCTTTAAGCAGAAAACAGTCCATAAGGCAACATGGATGCACCCCCGCTCCAAGAACTGGCACATGATTGACTATATCATCACAAGAGAACGTGACAAGACGGATTTCCGCAACACCAGGGTCATGCGTGGAGCCAACTGCTGGACTGACCATCAGCTTCTTAGATCCAAGATCTCCTTCAAGATTCGCCAGAAGCACAAGAGACAAGGGGCTGTAAAGCCTACCAAGCTAGACACAAAGAAACTGACTACAATCAGCCATAGAGAACACTTAGAACAGGAAATGGACAAGATGCTGCAAGCATGGGAACTACCAGACGATTCTACACTAAACCAGGAGTGGTCTCTGTTTCGGCAGATGGTTTACAACACCGCTAAAGATGCTATCGGAAAGCCTGAACGGAAACACCAAGACTGGTTCGACCCAAATGACCCTTATCTCCAAAGTTTATTACAGAGAAGAAACCTCGCACACCAGAGAGTTTTACAAACCAGGGCCACAAGATCCACAATGGCAGCCTACAAAGACACGTGTAGACGTCTCCAGAAACATACCAGAAGTCTCAAGATGAAATGGTGGGAACAGAAGGCTGAGGAGTTGTAACGGGCAGCAGATAGAAATGACATGAGTTCCTTTTATAGTGGTCTTAAAGAAGTGTGGGGACCCCAGAAGAAAGGTACTACCCATTTGAAATCCTCGGATGGAAGAGAGCTATACTCAGACAGTAAGAGGGTAAATGAGAGATGGACCGAGCACTTTGAGCATTTACTCAATGTTCCTGGTGAGATTGAGACTGGGGCGCTTGATAACATTCCGCAACGAGAAGAATTAGCCATATTGGATGAAACACCAACAATGTCGGAACTGGTAGAGGCAATAAACCATCTATCTGATGACAAAGCTCCTGGCCGTGACGGAATCCCCGCAGAGATCTGGAAATATGGAGGAACAGAACTTATCAGCAGGTTACATGGCCTGATTGTTAGAGCCTGGACGGAGGAAGAGGTACCACAGGAATGGAAAGACGCTAACATTGTTACCATCTTTAAGAAAGGGGACCGGACGGAATGTGGAAACTACAGAGGAATTTCACTTCTGTCGATTGCAGGGAAGGCCTTTGCTAGGATTCTTCTCGACCGGCTAACAGGACAGTTAACATCTGAGATACTACCAGAGACACAGTGTGGTTTCCGAGCAAATGGGAGTACAACGGACATGATCTTCTGCCTCAGGCAATTGCAGGAAACGTGTATAGAACAGGACAAAGCACTGTACATCGTGTTCGTGGACTTCACAAAGGCCTTCGACACTGTTGGCAGGAGTGGACTATGGCAACTTCTCAGGAGGTATGGATGTCCAGAAAAGTTTACCAAGATGATTGAGGCACTGCACACCGGAATGATGGCACGAGTCAACTGTACTGAGGAAATCCCAGAATTTGCCGTTACAAATGGTGTAAAGCAGGGATGCGTCTTGGCACCGACTCTCTTTTCTATCTTCCTATCTGCCATGCTTGATGAAGCTTTTCGTGATCTTGAGGATGGAATCTACATACAATCCAGACTGGACGCAGACCTCTTCAACGTCTCCCACTTCCAAGCCAAGACTAAGACCACTAGGGTACTTGTGAGGGAACTTTTGTTCGCTGATGACAGTGCACTCGTGGCTCACACAATGGAGGATATCCAGAAAATCGTTGATGCCTTCTCATCTGCGTCAAAGAAATTTGGTTTGAAGATAAACATCAAGAAGACAGAAGTCCTACACCGACCAAGCTCCTCAATTCAAACATCTGACCCATCAGTTAAAGTAGATGGCAAAGACCTTCTCTGTGTGCAAGAGTTCACCTATCTTGGAAGTATAGTCACCACGGATGGCCGACTAACCGCCAAACTACAGAAACGGATGGCAAAGGCTAGCTCTGTTTTCGGAAGGTTACGGAATCGACTATGGAATAACCATCACGTGTCAACCAGGATCAAGTGTAAAATCTATAGTGCAATCGTTCTGTCTACTTTACTATACGGTGCCGAAACATGGACATTGTACAGGAGCCAAGTGAAAAAGCTCCACGCCTTCATGATGAGACACCTACGAGCGATCATGAAAATTTCATGGCAAGATAAAGTCACCAACATCGTGGTACTACAACGTGCAGGATTACCCTCCATGGAGGACCTGCTCATCAGAAAGAACTTACGGTGGACAGGCCATATACTCCGGATGGAGTCGGATCGACTACCAAAGAAGGTCCTGTATTCACAACTTTCGGACGGAGTAAGAAAACGCGGCCGTCCTCGCCTCCGATATAAAGACACCATAAAGAGGAACTTGAAAAAGAGGGATATCAACGTCAACCAACTAGCGGAGTTGACTCAACAGAGAATTGCATGGAGAGCTGCTGTGAAGTAAATTAGTTTCATGAAACAGTCTTTGTCGCTACGCGACCGACAGCAAATGATGATGATGATGATGATGCATTTTTGTGTACGGTCCACGGTCACTGAACACATTGTCTTTTAGTATAATGAACGAATTGTCCAATAGCAACGTTTCAGTTCAATCACTCAACCGTGCTATTTAAATATTAATAAACCTAAAACAAAGGATGTGCACGGTGTAAGGTACGGTTCAACATAAAATCACAGCTCATTATAAACGCTTTGAAGTTTGCCGAGTCTCCAGACCATATCTCGATTGACTATGCTAAGAACAATATAACTGATTAGAATTCAAAAAAGGAACCAAGGCGGTTGGCCCGCAAGATGATGTGTCATGGAGTTTAAGTAGTTGGTGCATTAAAAAACTGCCATTACTGACAGGAACAGACACGATGTAGTGACCATGTACAGGTTGAGTGAATGTCAAAAGTAGATGTCAATAAAGATGAATATGTAGCTGATAAAAATGATTTGAATTTGGCTAGACTACAGAGACTATTAGGTGGTGCTATTTTACAAACAAAATTCCAGAGGAGGACAATTCGGTTAAAGTAGGATGCTTGAAAAGTACTTGTTTTACAGGACGGAACTTTAAGTATAAGATTAGGGCTTTTACAAATGCGGGTACGACTATGACTAACAAATGAAACAAAGTTAGAAACATTCAGATCAGAAAGTCCATACAAAGCTTTATAGAAAAAAGTTAAATCCTTAATTTCCCTGTCGTAAGACAAGGGTAATAAATTAAGAGCCAATAGTTTACCACCTTTAAGATTTTCTATACATTTTAACACACTGCCAACAGGTCCTACAATCCTACACAACACTCATATATTAGTCAAACCATTTCGTTAACCGCAGATCAATTTCAAAGCAATCACGTGGTGTATTCACATGTACCACGTGATAAACAGCCAATTGTAAACAAGCTATCACGTGGTACATGAAAATACACCACGTGATTCTTTGAAGTTGATCTGCGCAGTGGCGGATACAGGATTTTTGCAAGGGGGGTGACTATAAGGTGCTCAGTTGTTTCTTTCAGAATATTTAACAAGGGCGCGGGGGGGGGGGGGGGGGGCAATACAGGCTACTTACTACGTGGGGGCAGGGTGGTGCCGAAGATGTGACAAACTTCCAGGGGGGTCCGGGGGGCATGGTCCCCGGGGAAAATTTTGAATTTTAGAGTCTCTGAAATAGCATTTCCTGCATTTTGAGGGGGATTTGAAAGAGTTTTGAAGGATATAAATTACCAAACAAAATACCCAAATATATGAATACACCATATGTCGTCATTGTCGTGGACTCATGGGGATATGTTTTATACGTTTATGTTCCAAAATTACTATGTATATTCAGATTTCAGATTGAGATTGTATACAATACGTCTATATAATCGTGATTCTTACTGTTTTAAAATTGGGGTTTCAAATTTACAAGATATTAGCGTGTCATGATGTCCAATCTTATTGCAAAGGAGAGGCCAACAATATAATTTATGCACGTTTTACACAGGAGTAACTGTTGTGATTTGTATAAACAGCTGCTAGTGTATCGCTGTATTATCCTGTATTGGTTGGGGCAGGGAAGGGGGGTGACTAGTCACCCCCCTGTATCCGCCCCTGCTGCGTTTAACAAATCTGTCGCTTCGGAAGCGATGAAAAAATGTCTCGCTCTACTGGTTTGAATAGTATTTTTACTTTTATATTACTCCAGAATTTACTCTGATGAAGAGTTTCTATCAAAACGTTAGTATTACGCACAGGGAGCCCATCTTGGCAGAGCGTGGGTACCTTGTGGCACACTCGATCGTGGTGTGTTTAGGAAAATAATAAAGGGATGAAACACGAATTCTTCCTTGTTTTGAACATCGTTTTAAGCGGCTATAGGTATTAAAATTGTAAGACAATTGAGCGAAGTAGTTGTGATAATGATTCATTTATCAAAATATAAATCAAAATGATGCAAAATCTCACCTTTTAGCCGTGATTTTGCAACTAAATTACATATCGTATTTTCGGGAGATGTGTTCCGCAAGTAGCTAGGACACTACATCATCGTTGACACTTCGGATAGCTACGAAATCCTACGATAAGCTTTTCGGATAAAGCGGGAAGTCTCAGGATTATTGATTTATTGCACATTCATCTGACTCTGAGTTTCAGTAGGTTTCAGTATTCCAGCGATGGCTCCCGACGATACGAGATGTCCTGGCTACTTGCGGAACACATTCCACGTTGAACGTTTGGTGTTTCATCCCTTATATTTTTTCCTCTCCCTCCCCCGCTTTCCCCTCGTTTTTTCCTCGCTTCCGGTAACCGTTTTCCGTATTTTTTTAAATCCCCTGCCACAGTCCCCCGCGCGTCTTTCGAGTCCGCCACAGGTACCCACGTGCTGCCAAGATGGGCTCCCTGTGTATTACGCTGCCAAAAATCTTTTGTTTTGTCATTTAACAATTATTCGCCGAAGGTGAGGTGAATATCGATGATAATAACCGAGACGAAGTCGAGGATATTATTCACCAATAGTCACTGAGCCTGAGGCGAATAATTGTTTTAGTATAAATACACATTTTCGTACTTTTAGGAACAACATTTTCTTTGAAATTGTTAATTTCCTCATCTGTCGCATGGACAAATTGACTGGCGGCCATTTTGACCATAAACGCTGTAGGTGATTATCGAGAATTAGTCCGAAGTAGATCGACCAATCAGCACGCGCGATTTTCTATAATCACCTGCGTATTTATACTAATGTTTATTAAAGGGTATTGGCAATAAAAAATAAGTTTGTCTCATTTGAAAGAACTCGTCAAATGGTATAAGAAGACCTTTTACAATTTTTCCGTATTTGTTTTGGTTTTGGAAATATTTCGACCAAAGACAGCGTGCTGTCCGCCATCTTGTTGTAATATTGGGCTTAATTAACTAGGAAATTGGTGACGTCACAACCAGGGTAAACCTGATGAAACCACTCCGTGGGTGACCACATTTCCACGGAAGGCGTTTTAAATGTTGTGGGTCAATTTAAAATGGAAATAGCGCAACAAAACAATCGAGTTTCTACCTCATGTCATAAGGTTGGCAAGATAAAAATTTCACTTTACCCTGGTTATGTCGTCACATGCATAATTTTGCATATCGAAAATAGTTGGCGGACAGCACGCTGTCTTTAGTCAAAATATTTCCAAAACCAAAACAGATACGGAAAAATTGTAAAAGGTCTTCTTATATCATTTGACGAGTTCTTTCAAATGAGATAAACTTAATTTTTATTGCCAATACCTTTTAATGTAATAGTTCTTCACCTTGTTCAGATCATCGCAATATAATAGATGTTGACCAGAATAATGTGATGAAGTCTCTACCACTTGAAGCTGGGAAAAACAGCCATTTTGACCTCGGTTTTCATGGATTTCTTCATTCTTCTCACGGTGGTCATAGCTTGAAATGGACATGCAAAATTAAAGTTTCTTACAGCGGAGGCAAGGCGTGGGAACTTGGAATGAGCAGACAAGCTACAATTGATGTCAAAATAGAAATACTACGCAGTTTACAATGTTCTTATTTTAGTATCACGCCAGAAGAGAATGGGTAAGTGGAAAAAGTTTATTTTTTTTATTTAATAAATCACTAATTTTTATAGCATGGACATTAAAGTTAAACAGACAGAGTTTTATGAAATATTTATCAAAATATGAGCAAAGTTTAACGGGTTGGGACTTGGTCTATGGCCAATCCTTTCACAAACGTTCATGAAAATCTGTCCAATATATACTTTTTGGGATACCTTGCAGACAGACAGACAGACAGACAGACAGACAGACAGACAGACAGACAGACAGACAGACAGACAGACAGACAGACAGACAGACAGACAGACAGACAGACAGACAGACAGACAGACAGACAGACAGACAGACAGACAGACAAACAAACAAACAAACAAACAAACAAACAAACAAACAAACAAACAAACAAACAAACAAACAAACAAACAAACAAACACAAACAAACAAACAAACAAACAAACAAACAAACAAACAAACAAACAAACAAACAAACAAACAAACAAACAAACAAACAAACAAACAAACAAACAAACAAACAAACAAACAAACAAACAAACAAACAAACAAACAAACAAACAAACAAACAGACAGACAGACAGACAGACAGACAGACAGACAGACAGACAGACAGACAGACAGACAGACAGACAGACAGACAGACAGACAGACAGACAGACAGACAGACAGACAGACAGACAGACAGACAGACAGACAGACAGACAAACAAACAAACAAACAAACAAACAAACAAACAAACAAACAAACAAACAGTTTTCCTCCTCAGTAGCCAATTACTTAGCCCTTACTTATAATGCAAATCTCTTTTTTTCCTACTTGTTAGTGATGGTCAGCATTTTGATTTATCAATGGATCTACGGAACGAAACAAACCATGATGTTGAATGGAGATATGAAGTGAAGAAAGGTGATCAGTATTGTTCTATATACAACACTATACTACTTATTAGTATCAACCAACTAGTGGACTATTACAAATCCGGCATTCTCATTGGCTGAGCTACTACTAGTGGTCTGTTGGTGACAGACCACTAGTAGCGCTATCCAATGACAAACCTTTGACCAGTCAGAAGCCACAATATATTCACGCCGCAAGCGAAACCTGGAAACTAGGATAGAAAATCAAAGATTGCATCTGCAAAAATTTTTGTACGAGTGAAGAAAACATTGGGTCGAAAGTAATGGAAATTTATTCAGTTTGACATTTTCGAATAAGAAAATGAATTCGCTTATGCTTATGAAATATATCTACACACAATTTGAAGCAAAGTAATTACAATCTCGTGTTTTGTGAGCAATTGTTTACCATATGCCATCGAACTACTCTACATTTTGTATGGGGAGTCATCTGGAAACAAAAAGGTAAAACTATACAAGGTTTGATAAGAGTTCTTTACGTTAAAGAAAAGTTGTTAATGGTTGATACTAAAACAATTAGACAACTCGCCCTCGTTTTCTACGAGCAGATAGTGAACTCGGCTTCGCCTCGTTGACTGTCAGCTCAAAGAAAATTCGTTGTCGTTGTCTAATAGTTAATATACAAAGAAAAGCAGAACAAAATTCTTCATTTGTTAATACTTGTACATTTTAAGGTATGACTAACATTAATGTTTTGCACTTTTTTCCTTCTTGTAGAAACAAGGACTCAGCATGAAACTACACGTGTGCTTCCTGTTGATGTGACTACCAGGTTGGTACTTCACTTTACTTCACTATATTCCATCCATTTCACTTCATTTCACTTCAACTCACTTCAATTCACTTCACTTCACTTCACTTCACTTCACTTCACTTCACTTCACCCACCCAACCTCGCTTCACTTCACCTCACTTCTCGTCTTACTTCACCCCACGTCACGTTACTTACGTTGAATGAACACGTTTTTTTTCTATAGAGCAACTGTTAGATTGGAGAAGTTTGACTTATCAAAAATTGCAAACAAGGTGATTAAGTGAACGATATGAATTAAGTTTTCATGTTTAATCCAATGTTTTTGTGGTTCACTTTAATAACGTGATTATTTTTCATCTCACCAGGGATCAGAATGTGATGGGTGTACGAGAAGACTTTTGGAAATTGTAAAGCTGCACTGGGAAATTATATCTTTTTTGCTGAATTGATAGTTGTTTCTGTGGGCATTTACGCATTTATCCAATTCACACATTTAGATGTTAATTAATAATCTTTACGCTGTCGATATACCAGGCGGAAAGCGTAGTCTAATCAAGAGGATAATTGCCCAGCAAGTAATTTTCAAAAAAGCCATACCGATAAGGTTTGGAAAAACATAATTTAATTTACTAACGTTTCGTCACTATTCAAGTAACATCTTCAGAGTGATAAATATTTATCACTCTGAAGATGTTACTTGAATAGTGACGAAACGTTAGTAAATTAAATTATGTTTTTCCAAACCTTATCGTTATGGCTTTTTTGAAAATTATTTGCTGGGCAATTATCTTTAAGATATATTTATCAAATCATTAAAAATTCATGAAGAAAATTCAAAAGAAATGAATATGTAATCAATATCTGTAAATCACATACAGATTCGTCCTGATTTACATAAACTTTTTCCTCAATTAACTTAGCTAAAATCACAACTTGAAAAATAGTTTGAAAACATGGCTATTTAGATGCGTCCATTTGATAGGAACGATAAAGCATTCGTAGCCGATCTGTATCTGATTTACTACGGCTCACTTGCAACTCGCCTTGTAAATCACATACAGATCACTGCTCATGCTTTATCTATTACTTAAAGCTGCATGTTTAAGCTGAGAAAATCGGAAAGATTATGTAAATCAGGACGAATTTGTATCTGATTTACAACACCTGTTTAAACATTCATTTTCTATATAGATAAGTTTTGTGGAAACACCACGTAAAATATTTATTTATTTTTTTATTTATTTATAAAACTTCGCCATAAACAAATACATACAATGGAAGACATGGCTGGGAAATCATCACAGCTCCAGAGGAAAATAATCCTCAGGTGCCATTTACGATGAGCCCGTTTTGCTAAGCTTTCGGCCTGTTGACTCAGGCCTTCATCAGAGCAGTAACAACAAACTGTTGGCTCACATCATAGCAAATAAATATTATACGTGGTGTTTCCACAAAACCTATATCTATATTACATTATCGCCATGAAGACTTTCAAAGAATAGACGTTTCCTCATGAAGTCTGTGGATAACGCGTTGAGAGATTTGATTGGCTCTCGCAAAACTTCGGACATCCAAAACTTCGGAGAAACATTGTACATTAGCCAATCAGATTTGTCAAAAAGAAAGATCACGTGATCCATTGACTTCATGCGGAAAGGTCTATTAATCATTCGTTTCCTGTTTTAATTTCCTTTATGAATTATTAATGATTGAATTATAGTAATATTTACTTTAGGCGTATGCGTCCGTCTAGGGCTTTGGACTTTTTCTGAGTGTTAATAACTTACAACAGCTTCCCTTAACTTACAGAGCCCCTTTCCGACCTACGCAGGCTTTCGGGGAAAGTGGGCTCTGCCAACAAACTCGATATTTATTTTTGAGCATGCGAGGCTCTAACACGTTACATGCTACTTTTCCTGCTTGCGAGTGTTCATAAACTAGAACTTAATAATTGTCAGTTGTTTGCTGTACAAGCTGTGTTAGTTAGTAATACTCAAAAAACTCTGAGCTCTGAGCGGGACTCGAACCCACTAGTGGCTCTAGTGGCTTAATGGTTAGAGCGTCTGGCTAGCATTCAGAAGGTTGTGGATTCGAGTCCCGCTTAGAACTCAGAGTTTTTCTGAGTATTACTAACTAACACAGCTTGTACAGCAAACAACTGACAATTATTACTAACATCAAGCTGCAATTTCTGAAACTAACAAACTAGAACTTATTTGACCAGTTTAAAACCCAAGTTTGGGGGCTCTGACTCGCAGGGTAGGAAGCAAGCGGAACCGTTTCTGAATCAACTCAATAGACCTTATTAAAAAATGGCAGCCGAATTAAAATTATTTTATATACATAAAATTAGCCCTTATGAACTCGTTTTCATGTGTGAAATTCAAAAGAATTTTTACTTTAAAACGAAGTCATAAGGGCTAATTTATATGCACATAAAAGAATTCTAATTCGGCGGCCATTTTTGAATAAGGTCTCATTTCGAAAGAAGTGGCTCCCTATAATATTTCTTGGTCTGTATTGCAAAAAGAACCTTTTTTATGATGGCAGTGTTCTCGCTCGGCAAACATGGGTGACGTACTTGCATGAGAGTAGATAAAATCACGACGTGGCGTTGTCTTTATACTTTGTCCAAGATTATTAAGATTTTTTTCTTTGAACAGAAACTAGATGTTATCGTGTACACTTTTGATTTGCGCCAACATTGTCTGCATTTGAACATGAACTAGAATCTACAAATCGGGCTTGTTATTTGTGAATGTTCTGTTAAGATTCTTAACTATCTTCACCCAGAACTTGGAGCATCGGGAATTCTCGATCTCGAGGGATTACAGCTCAACGATGAAATGGTCAACGTTTTAAGAAAGTACCGCTTGACAATTGGTAAGACAATAAATGTATACTTCTGTGTTAGTAGTCTATTCATCTTGAAGTTGGTAAAGTTTGTTCGTTTGTTTTTGCCGTACAAGCTGTCGTAAGTTAAACTCAGAGCTCCAGACGGGACTCGAACCCACAACCTTCCGAGGCTGGCATTCAGAAGGTTGTGGGGTCGAGTCCCGTCTGGAGCTCAGAGTTTTTCTCCCAGTTTAACTTACGAAAGCTTGTACAACAAAAACAAACGAAAAATGTATACTTAATTTCACATTGCAATGCTTTGACCTTCAAAATAACTGACTACCCCTATTTACTCTAAATTACTTCTCAACCATACCACATGCACTACATGTATACGTACAACTTATCAGATCACTTTAACTACATCTCATTTGCAAACGCTACCACTTAAGCTCTCCAACTGCATGAGCCTCAGTGGCTCAATGGTTACAGCGTCTAACCGGTCATTAGAAGTTGCAGGTTCAAACGTGTCTGGGGCTCAGAAATCTCTTCTGAGTAATTGAGCTTGACGAACGTCTACCAAACGTCTGTTACATTACACCAAGCTCACAAACGTACCACATGTACTACATGTATACCTAAAACTTAGCATATCACTTTCTTTATCCCACTTCGTTTCTTTACTCTACTCTACTCCACTCCACTCCACTCCACTCCACTCCACTCCACTCCACTCCACTCCACTCCACTCCACTCCACTCTACTCTACTCTACTCTACTCTACTCTACTCTACTCTACTCTACTCTACTCTACTCTACTCTACTCTTACTCTCTTTCTCCACTCTCGCTCCTACTCTCTTTTGCCACTCTCGCTCCCACTCTCTTTCTCCACTCTCTTTCTCCACTCTCGCTCTTACTCTCTTTCTCTACTCTCGCTCCCACTCTCTTTCTCTACTCTCGCTCCCACTCTCTTTCTCTACTCTCGCTCCCACTCTCTTTCTCTACTCTCGCTCCTATTCTCCACTCTCGCTCCCACTCTCGCTCCTACTCTCGCTCCCACTCTCTTTCTCTACTCTCGCTCCCACTCTCTTTCTCTACTCTCGCTCCTATTCTCCACTCTCGCTCCTACTCTTTTTCTCTACCAAACTCCCGCTCCTTTTCTTCATCTGAGCCCTGCTCTCTCAGTTCTCCACCCCAGCTCTTCTCCACTCTCCAACTCTACCAGAGAGTAACTCAGAGTTGCGTGCTATCTCAAGTGCATAATCTCTTAGAATTATTATCTCTCAAAATCTCAGGGACAGATATTCTCTGTTATGATAGTAATTAAACGTGGTTTATTTAAATAGTTGTGAAATGTTTTTATGATTTTAGAAATGGCAGTGAATGGTACAAAAATAAAAAGACAAGAAGTGATTACAACAACAGCTTCATCTCCAGTTTTACTAACTGTTAAAGTTTATAACTCAAGCGGTAAGAATCCATTGGACGAGACGCATTTGTGGAGAAACAACGTTTCTTGTCTACTTCTCAAATTCATTAATAATTCATAAGGAAATTCAAAAGAAAGAATTATAAAACATCAATGTTTTTTCAAAGTTATAAGACACTATAGTAAGATTAGATATACTGCCGAAACAGAGAACGTAGGAGTCTAACGTTTCGAGCGAAGGCCCTTCGTCAGACGAAACGTTAAAACGAAACGCTCAGACGAAACGCTCGAAACGTTAGACTCCTACGTTCTCTGTTTCGGCAGTATATCTAACCTTACTATATTTCGATTGTTGTTTCTACACTGCCTACGCAGCACGCTACTTTTATTATAAGACACTAGTTGCTCAACTTTTTTTCTGACTTAAAATAATCTTATCTAACCTTTCCTACGACTCCTAAACAAAGTGTTCGTCATGTACAATTTGATAAGTAAATGCCCTTATCAAATTCATTAAAAATGCATGAAGAAAATTCAAAAGAAATGAATATTTAATCAATATCTGTAAATCGCATACAGATTCGTCCTCAATTTACTTAGCTAGCCAAAACATAGCTAAAATCACTTCAACTTGAAAAATAGTTTGAAAACGTGGCTATTTAGATGTGTCCATTTGATAAGTACGATAAAGGTTAAGCATTCGCAGCCGATCTGTATCTGATTCTGATTTACAACGGCTCACTTGCAGCTCGCCTTACAAATCAGATACAGATCGCTGCTCATGCTTTATCTATTACATAAAAATGATACTGCGTTAGAACAATGAACTGTGGGCTTGTCAGGAGATAAGATATGTTTTTCTGCTAAAGAGAGTGTGGGAGATAAGAGATGGACACCGAGAAGTGAAAAGGGGGCGAAGGCGAACGGAGGTGGCCGCGGAGGTGACGAAGATGTTTGTACACTATAAGGCTGTGAAAGAGAGAGCGAGAGACAGAGAGAGAGAGATGGAGGGAAGACATCAGGAAGAGCGAGATGCCGGAACCTACGAGAATGGCATTAACAATGACATTGCGGAGTCAACGGGAGAAACCCACTGATCTCTATTTACAACTGGATAGGCCATTCCCTATGGCTAGCAGTCAAACATTTCGTGCCAGTCGCCGCCATCTTACACAGTGGAACATATGACGCATTGCGGCCTTAGAACTTGATCCCAATCCCAAAGTTGACTAGCATAAGCAATCTTGACGTCAGCACGGTCAGATTATCCGGGGGTAGGAATATTATGTGTGCAGTGCCGGGGGAGTCGAAAAGCCGTGTTATAAGTCATCTCCGCTGGCTTCATTTTTGGAGCGGATGAGCAATCCAGTTTATATAGAGATCAGTGGTTGGAGGTCTGAAAATGGTTTGAAACGTTATTCGAGCAAAATCACGCTGTCATGACATAACAATGACGTCACAGAATATTTATGGCTCTCTAATTAATTCCTTTTGCTTAGGGCCCGTGGGTTTACCCACTCTTCCCACGCTCTTGGACAATGTACCTTATATTACTCTTGTTGTACTAACTACTAGGGATCACTTTGCAATTAATAGATCAGCAAGTTAACCCATCCATCTTGAATGTCGAGCCGTTCCAAGTTGGTCAGAATGGTGTTCAGGTGTTTGAAGTGAAACCAAAGATTTGTTGGATTGGATCTACCAGTACGATACTTCCCAAGGTAAACACTCCACTCCACTCCACTCCACTCCACTCCACTCCACTCCACTCCACTCCACTCCACTCCACTCCACTCCACTCCACCCCACCCCACCCCACTCCACTCCCCTCCACCCCACCCCACCCCACCCCACTCCACTCCACTCCACTCCACCCCACCCCACTCCACTCCACTCCACTCCACTCCACTCCACTCCACTCCACTCTACTCTACTCTACTCTACTCTACTCTACTCTACTCTACTCTACTCTACTCTACTTTACTCTACTAATATGTTAAATGTATTTTACAGATCGAGGTTGGAGGATCAACGGAACACACGTGTGGTTTCTTGTTCTTATGTCCAGGTCAGTATTACATTAATGTAAGATGCTTTGAAAAAGCAAGTGCAGACAATGGACTGTCTTTCCGAGGAAGGACACAAGTGATCAAAGGAGATTCTCCTGGCTACAGAAAATCACGATCATCTCGTAGTGAGAGCTTTACAGACAGTTTGTTATTAAGACAAAGATCATTTTCGACACCATTAGCAAGCTCAACTTACTCTGCTGTGATCAACGTAGTCGAAGACCCCAGGATAGAGGAACTGGCTTCTTGTATTGAAGAAGAGAGCTCTAGTTTAAGTAATGAAGATTGTAAAGAAACTAAAGATGGATTGAGTCCTTCTGGAGTAATGGGAAGCTCTGATAATACAAACGATGATGCGTGCCAAGAGAATTCTCAGGTAAAACAGCCTTGTTTAAGTGCAGAGACGAAAGGAAGGGATGTTTCACTAGCAGGTAACGAAAGCGAAGGTCAGAGTTTTGAACCTTCAAATAAACAAACTATGGGTGAAGGTATTACTACTGTATCTGACGAAACGGACTCGAATCCAGAAAGGAGAAAGAGGAAAAATGAAGATACGAATGAACTTGTAAATAAAGAAATAAATGAAGAGGTGAATATTAATGAAAATATTTGTGAAGACTTGGATGAACAGGTGAATGAAGAACCCAAAGAAGAAATGAATAAAGAAATTGATGAAACGAATGAACCAAGAAATGACCAAATGAATAAAGAATGCAAAGAAGAACTAAGTGACAAAATGAATGGACAAATGAATGAACAGAGCTCACATGAAGTAACAAGATCACGGACAGAATTGGAAAGAAACGAAGACACCAACTCTAATCCAAGTGACACTACTGAAGCAGTTAGAAGTCCCAGTGTACACGAAAGAATTATGTTTTTTAATTCAAATTAAAACAAGAATATAAGACCCACAATGGTTCTTAAGATAAAGTCTTGTTTTTAGGAAAACAAATTTAAATAATTGCAATTTGTTTGTAAAGATTGCGTTCGTGTATTGCAGTGTCTGAATACTGTAATATACAATAAAATTTAAAAATTTGGTAAGAGAAATAATTTCGCAATCATTACATTACATTACATTACATTACATTACATTACATTACATTACACTACATTACACTGCATTACACTGCATTACACTGCATTACACTGCATTACACTGCATTACACTGCATTACACTGCATTACACTGCGCATTACACTGCAATTCACTGCATTACACTGCATTACACTGCATTACACTGCATTACACTACACTACATTACATTACACTACATTACACTGCATTACACTGCATTACACTGCATTACACTGCATTACACTGCATTACACTGCATTACACTGCATTACACTGCATTACACTGCATTACACTGCATTACACTGCATTACACTGCATTACACTGCATTACACTGCATTACACTGCATTACACTGCATTACACTGCATTACACTGCAATTCACTGCAATTCACTGCATTACACTGCATTACACTGCATTACACTGCATTACACTACACTACATTACATTACATTACATTACATTACATTACATTACATTACATTACATTACATTACATTACAATTACATTACTAACTTCTTATTAACCGAACACGAGGTCTTTACAGAGAAATATCGGACCGAGGTCTTTTTGGTACAGACCGAGCCCGTAGGGCGAGGTTTGTACACGAAGACCGAGGTCTGATATTTCTCTGTAAAGACCGAGCAAGCGAGGTTAATAAAAAGTTTATTATATGGCATTTTGAAACAACAAACCTTACATTTATACCTTGTCATGATACGTACTTTAGTCACTTTAGTGTGACCTCGAGCGTGTGACATAAACTCATCGTTTTCAATGTTGTTGCTTTTGTTGTCATCGCTTTCGGACTCGTAAACTTGCTTCCAGATTGCTCTCATCCCAATCATACATAATTTAGTCCTCAGTTGTTGAATTCACAAAATTCTTGCGGTTTTCTTTCGTTGTTTGGTTGCAAACAACATGGCTGACAATATCCGTAATCGACCGGTCGATTACGGAAAATAATCGACCGGCACGTGACACGTCTCGGCCAATGAGAACACACGATTTCAACGGAAGTAACTTGTGCCATATATTACATTACAATTACATTACATTACATTACATTACATTACATTACATTACATTACATTACTCAAACTCATTAATAATTCATGAAGTAATTAGCCAATTGGGGGAAAATATTTGGTCATGTGTATGAGTTTTGAAACCCGGTAAAGGTCACGCAACGAAATCAGATAATAAACGGCACAAACAAAGAACCGTTTATTACCATGCACCAATATCAATATGCACCAATATCACCAAGTCCATCAACTATAATTGATCGTGTTTTACCAGGGGTTTCAAACACTCGAGAACAACAAAAATCACTCGGCCTATTACCTCGTAATTTTCAACGTTCTCTCGTGTTTGTAAAACATTCGAAAACAATAAAAATCACTCGGCCTGCATCCTCGTGATTTTCATTATTCTCTCATGTTTTACAAATACTCGAGAACAATGAAAATTACTCGGTTAACGGCCTCGTGATTTTCATTGTCCTCTCGTGTTTGTAACCCCTGGTAAAACACTCCCACTCGTTTATGAAATGTTACATTAGAGTACAGTGCAGTGCAGTGCAGCGCAGCGCAGCGCAGCGCAGCGCAGCGCAGTACAGCGCAGTGCAGCGCAGCGCAGTGCAGTGCAGTGCAGTACAGTACAGTACAGTACAGCTCAGTGCACTGCAGTACTTTAGATTACAATTTATATAAAAAATATGTGCAAAAGATTGGAGTACAGTTTATAGAAAGTTAGAATGCTGCATCGAATTTTAGATTCTTTAGCAAATTCTGAAATTTAACGGCAGAGCTAGTGTTTCTTGTCTTGTTGTCCAAGTTGTTGTTTTCTCAGTCTGTGTTGACTTATTTTGAGATTCTGTTTCAAAACAGCAAGATCAACTGCGTCTCCAGGGTGCTCGTGAGAGGATGCAGCGGGGCGAGAGGACGCCCTGGCAAAGACTGGATTTTGGAGCACGTTAAGAAATGTTTCGATATATTTAGAAGATTTTCCAGTGAGTTCTCAAACTCATTAATAATTCATGAACCAAAAACAAAAGAAATTAATGTTTAATCAGTGTTTTGAAACCCGAGGAAGATCCATCTAGCTGATCACGTGATGACGTTTTGAAATATTTTCAAAGTCCTAGGACTTTGAAAATATGTAAATTACTTTAAGAAGTCAGTTCAAACACTCGACGTCGGACTTTACCGGGATTTCAAAGCCTCGTGCATTAAAAATGCTCGCCTTCGGCTCGTATTTTCAATAGGCACTCGGATTTTGAAATCCCGGTAAAGTCCTCCGTCTCTATTTGAACTATTACTTCAACACGCTGGAAGGACCAAAGATTTAGTATGAGTAAAATATTTTTCTGCTTTTCACAGTTCACATGCACCAAGTCAATATTTTCAACTGGCGGGAAAATTTCCCAAATATATTGGAATATTTTGTCACGTGATCTCTCGTCCCTACCACGAATGTCCTGGGAACGAGGTTGCAGTTAGCAAGTGATTTACCGAGCGAAAACCGTAACCGCGAATAATGAGTATAAGAGCCCAGCTCAAAATTTTAAAATGCAATACCATAACGAAAGGAAACCATTTAAAAACAAAGAATAATTATTGACGTTTCGTTACTTTAAATGAACTTAACCAGTAACATCTTCAGAATGAGTTAAAGATTACATTGAGTATATACTTATGTCATATACATGGTTTGGAAGCTCTATTGTCTTTCAACATGAAGCATGGTCATGTTGAACTGACATTGGAGATCCTTACATGAGAAAACCACGTGACGATGAAGCAACTCACTAATTAAACCCGAGCGTTGCTATTGGATGACTGCTTCATTGTACAGAAAATACAACCGAGTTGGACTAGCCATTGTGCCATTGTGCCAATGGCACATGCGCCCCCTTAGGATGCCGTTACTGCGCCCCTTTCCCGTTGTATAATATTATATTTGATATGTAGTGCAATTTCTATTTAAAAAACCGATTTTGGATTTATAGTCGTTTTACGTTTTAATCATGGTACAGCTAATAGTATATTACGATTAAATAATATTTTAGTACGCTTCACGCAGCTGACAGCCTGACATGAAGTAGTCCCCTAATTAACAATACACACAATGTGAGTTGATTTGTCCATGTATGACAACATGTGATGATGTATGCCTTGCATGTTATGGTATATAGCTCATGTTATGGTAAATATACTCATTCTATGAGTATATTTGAATATTTTGTTTGGTATTTTATATCCTTCAAAACTCTTTCAAACCCCCCTCAAAATGCGGTAAATGCTATTTCAGAGACTCTAAAATTCAAAATTTTCCGGGGGATCCCCGGATCCCCCTAGAAGTTCCTTGCCCCACACGTAGTAAGTATTGCCTGTCCCCCCCCCCCCTCCCCCGCCGCCCTGTTGAAAGAAACCCTGACGGCGCCTCTCTCCCTAATGGCATAGCCTGCATAGCCGGCGAAAGAAAACACGCAATACAACTATACCGCAATAGGGCGAATGGCCCACCGATGCAAACTGTTTAACCCATAATGGCACCGCCCCAAATACGAAGCCAGTCCGACTCTGAAATACAATAACTAGTGACTTTCATCAAATATCTTAATCGCATGCAGCAAGAATCTATTGTAAGCTCAGGGTGTTTCACCGGGAAATCCAAATGCCATCTCGTGATCAAATGGGCCTTTATTATTGGGTAATTAGCTCATGAATTATTCATGAATTTGTGATTTTAGGTTGAAACGGTCCTACGGTTGAGTGAACGGTCCTACGGTTGAGTGATTGAACCTTAACGCTGCTATTGGATGTCTGTTTCATTAGACCGAAAATACATTGTCATCACCGTGCACGGGTTTGCATAAACGTGAACAAAAAGATAGAACAAAGATTTTCACTGAGTTTCCAGACCATATCTCAATTGACCATGTGCAAATATTGTTATGTATTGTATACATAAAAGTATTCCCCTATGAACGCATGCGTGACGTACAACACATTCATATAATACAAGACATAGCATAAACCGAAAATGAACATCTTGAAACTCAAAATATGAGTTAAACATATTTTCTTAGCTCATATCTTGAGTTTCATTTAACAAATAAAGCATATCGCTTCTGTGCATATTGTCCTCTTATAAAGGTACGTTTGACGTCATTTGAACACGAAAGAAGGGCGGTCTCTCGCCTTGCCACATCTTTTCACGAATGGCCTGGAGACGAGGTTGCAGTAAAAGGGCTTAAAACTATCTATTAATAAGGACAATCAAAGACTTGCAAGCGATTATTTCCGACATCACTAACAATAAGTTGACCATTTGGAAGCCATGTTATTCCTCCAGGTTGCTGAAACCGACCAGGATCTTGACCAAATGATCCAAAACTCGCAAGACAATTTCTCCCATCTTTATCAAATATTTGCACCCGATGATTTCCCGAATCTGACACGAAGATGTTACCACGAGGACTAACTGCAACATGAGTAGGTCTTGATAATTCAGCTTGACCAAAAACTCTAAGAGTATCTCCAGAGGATGAGAGAATACTGATCTTATTATTACCATAATCAGCTACGATTATATTATCATTACAATCAACACTGACACCAAAAGGATGACTAAAATCTAGAAGACCATCTCCTTGATTTCCAATGATAACGCTTACTTGTTCACCAGTTGGATTAATCACTTGTAGGCGATGATTACGTGAGTCAGTCACGATCACATGACCTTTGGAATTGAGCGCCACACAACTTGGTCCTTCAAACTCATTCAACTTTCTTCCTTTTTTTCCAAACTTCTCCGAGAACTCACCATCTCCGTGAAAGAACTGTAGTTTATTGTTGTGTGTGTCAGTAACGATGACGACACTACGTTTGACGTCACTACCATCACGTGTGACGTCACTACCATCACATGTGGCGTCACTGTCCTCTTGCGTGACGTCACTGTCCTCTTGCGTGATGTCACTGTCATTACTTGTGACGTCAACAATGACGTCAAAAGGCCTTTTAAGCTTCCCAAGACGTTCTTTTCCGAATGCAAATTGGAACTCTAGATTAGAGTTGAAGACTTGGATTCTGTTATTAAGACTATCAGCGACAAAGATGTTTCCTCTAGGTCCAACAGCCAGACCTTCTGGTTCGTTAAACTGACCATGACCTCGTCCTTTTGTACCATATGTCCTGATTAACTTCGTTTCATAACATTGGCTGATTGGTCTGTTTAGATCACGTGATGTATCACGAGTGCTTGAAGGCTTCTGATTGGTTTTGGGAGCAGGTTCCCAGACTTCTGATGGTGTTAGTCTTTGTGATGTATCATTCGTCATTCCAGCGATCGTTGAAGGTCCTTCCTTAGTTGTTGTGGAACTACATTCACACTCACGACTTGTCATACTGCTTGACCATTCGGTATTTTCTACAGGAGAATTGTCATCATAATTGGCTGAGAAAAATCTCTTTCTACATGTTTCAAAGTCATCTTGTGACAAAGTTGTTTCAAACATGTGTATATCTAATGCAGGACTTAGTGGTATAATCTCATCAGTTGAGTGACCAGTAACCGTTGTACCACCAGCAGTCGTTGAGTGACCAGCAGCCGTTGAGTGACCATCAGCCGTTGAGTGACCATCATTCGTTGAGTGACCAACAGCCGTTGGGTGACCAGCAGTCGTTGAGTGACCATCATGCGTTGAGTGACTAGCAGTCGTTGAGTGACCAGCAGCCGTTGAGTGACCAGCAGTCGTTGAGTGACCAGCAGTCGTTGAGTGAACATCATGCGTTGAGTGACTAGCAGTCGTTGAGTGACCAGCAGTCGTTGAGTGACCAGCAGTCTTTGAGTAACCAGCAGTCGTTGAGTGACCAGCAGTCGTTGAGTGACCAGCCGCCGTTGAGTGACCAGCAATCGTTAAGTGACCATCATCCGTTGAGCGACTAGCAGTCGTTGAGTGACCAGCAGTCGTTGTACCAATGGGTATGGTGAAAGTAACAGTTTCTCCATGATCCGACTTACCTTTTCCAGTACAACCTTCATTGGAGTTTAGTTTTGCACGCTTCACTAAGTGTTCGGAAGTAGTAATACCGTGTTCCACATCTTCTGTGATTCGTCTCCGAGAAATCATATTTTCCAACGACTTGTTGCATTCCGAAATGGTCATTTCTAATTCGCGCTCTAATTTCTGAAAACACGATACATCCGGGCACTCTTCCTGATTCCCGACGTTATTTCCGGTTCCGGTTGCTTGTTTGGAAAGTGATTTCAGAGTAGAAAATATATTATAAAGACTAAATACACTGCAAAGTTGTGGTCTTACTCTTGTGATATCTTCGCTCAATACCTCAAGACATGTTTTCAGAATTTCACATTTTGTTATCAAATTAATTTTCCTTTTTTCAAAGTCTTCCAGGAATGATTGCTGTTTTCCTTGAAATACCTCTCGTATCGTACTCGTGATTGCATTCTCCACTTGACGGAATTTGTCGTGAATGTAACTTTCTAGGTGCCTGATTTTGTCTAACTGTTCTTTCATCAGGTCGTGTTTCTGTTGAAGAGCAGTGAGATTATCTTGGATGCATTTCTGAATAGGATCTGCCTCTGTCATGCGGTCTTTGTCTCCTAGTAAAATTATTCGATGTTCAAAGTGTAACGTTCCTTCCTCGCATAAGGCACAAATCAAGCTTCGACAGGGTAAGCAAACTCGGTCTAATTTTCTTTCCTTGTGGGTCTGGCAGAAAATTACCTCGGCTTCAACCCCGGTGTCTGTTTCCACTACTTCTTCCTGAGTGCTTTCTGAATTACTGCTTTCAATTAAGTACGTACATATTTCTTGCACAGCAATATTTAAAGGATAACCTTGGACTCCTGAAGGAGGAATTGGGTTTCCAAGAGTACAAACTGTGCAAATTAACATGTTCAGTGTTGCGCTTGATAACATATTTCGTAAGCAAGCAGTACAGAAGGAATGGCCACATGGAAGACATCGTGCATTGTTGTAAGGATGAAGACAAGCTGGACATTTCATCAACCGCTCCATTGTACACTTGATTCTTGTTGCAACTGTGACAGTGGTACTATTTAACCTAGTTTAAAGTGTGAAGGTATAGAGAAGCAAGCGATCACAACGTACTGTACTGTCCTCTGAAAAATCGAGCTAGTGCATATTACTGCTTAGTACTTTACTACTACATAGTGACACTCAGTGACAGCCTTGGCAACTGCTCGTAAAAGAAAGCGGAAGTTTGCGCAGGAGTCTGGGCAATGGCTATAGATTCCCGCTGTTCTCTACACAGGTTGCCCACCTGACGCTTCTTACTGTAGTGTGAGAATTGTTATATTAGTTTCGTAAATTATTTGTAACGTTGCCATTTGACGACTTAGATATCTTACTCTGTCTAACGCCGGATTAGGTTTGTACGTTGAGCTCACGAGGAGGCTGACACGGAGCTATGTAGTTTCTAACGTTTCGAGCGAAGGCCCTTCGTGCATTATGCGGCTCTTCTTCGCTTTTGGCTCTTGAGAGCCATTCGTTCATGCCTCGTGTATTCGTTAGGCATTTTTCCAATACCTACACCATTCATATGAAACAAAGTTTTTTTGTTGTTTATCCGGAAGGAAAGATATTTTCCCACTGGCTCCAACACTGCGTGGGAGTGTTGACATTGCCACGCCGACCTTTCAACTTTTAAGTTTGTTTACCACCAAAAACTGGCGTGCATAGCAACACGCAAGAGAACTGGAATACTGCAGCAAAGACAAAGTATCATTTTAATTTCACAGGAGTGCGTGGGTGGGTCACTAAACAGCGCGCGCAAAACCAGTCAAGCTCAAACCACGCTGACAAGACTTTGATGAGCGCAAGTCAAGCTCAGACCACGCTGACAAGACTTTGATGAGCGCTGAGATGAGCCCCATATATTATCATGAGTGACCGCTGACTAGCGTTGTCTTCTTTTTTACCTTGCCTAAACTCCATATAGCCACATGCAACTCATTTCTCTGCTAATATAAAATCCCTATATATGATTATCATTTAACAATTATTCGCCGAAGGCGAGGTGAATATCGGTGAGTAATAACCGAGACGGAGTCGAGGTTATTATTCACCGATATTCACTGAGCCTGAGGCGAATAATTGTTTTAGTATAAATACACATTTTCTTACTTTTAGGAACAACATTTTCTTTAAAATTGTTAATTTCCTCGTCTGTCGCATTGACAACTTTGCTGGCGGCCATTTTGGATAAACGCTGTAGGTGATTATTGAGAATTAATCCGAAGTAACTCAACCAATCAGCGCGCGCGATTTCTATAATTACCTGTGTATTTATACTAATTGATTATAATGATTACATATATATTTGTGGGTTTTCCCAGAGCTAGAGTAGAGGTGAAGAAAATAGTAGTTTTTAACTAATTTGGATTAAGCAAATAAATATTACACGTGGTGTTTACACAAAACGTATCGAGAATAATGTAGATTTGATACCAATCTCGTTTAAAACAACGTATTGAGTTTAATTGAGAGGCGAAAATACCGCTATTACGTCGGTTTAATTTCACAGGAGTGCGTGGGTGAGTCGCTAAACAGCGCGCGCAAAACCAGTCAAGCTCAGACCACGCTGACAAGACTTTGGCGCGCGCAAGCCAAACTCAGACCGCGCTGACAAGACTTTGATGAGCGCAAGTCAAGCTCAGACCACATCCCCACATATTATCATGAGTGACCGCTGACTAGCATTGTCTTCTTTTTTACCTTGCCTAAATTACATTTAGCCACATGCAACTCATTTCTCCGCTAATATAAAATCCCTATATATGATTATGTGATATAATCTATTATAATATGAAATCATCTGGCGTTACTGACCGTATCATTTGATTATAATGATTACCTTACCTTATTCTTATATATTTGTGTTTCCCAGAGCTAGAGTAGAGGTGAAGAAAATAGTAGTTTTTAACTAATGTGGATTAAGCAAATGCCTGAGCTGTGATATTAGGTTGAAACGGTCCTCACCCAATCTCGTTCCCAGAGCCACCCGAGAAACGAGAGACTCTGGGATAATCCATTTCACCTGGATATTTCATTGGCTGATGAACACAGTGAACTCTATATAACTCTTCTTCCGGATAACAAGAATCCTGTGATGGCGTGAACGGATTATCCCAGAGCCTCTCGTTTCTCGCACGCTGGGTAAGGGGAACGTGAGCTCTGGTAACGAGATTGGTCCTCACCGTGCACAAACCTTTTGTTTTTCTCTTATTACTATTATTTAAATAACACGGTTGAGTGATTGAACTTAAACGCTGCTAGTGGATGTCTGTTTCATTAGATCGAAAATACATTGTCATCACCGTGCACGGGTTTGCATAAACGTGAACAAAAAGATAGAACAAAGATTTTCACTGAGTTTCCAGACCATATGAGTAATGAGTAATGATTTATTTAACGTCGTAAACACAGGATGTGGTCGCCCAATCATCCGAGCCAGAGAGAGGTTCATGTTAAAGTGCACGACTTAAGCTGAGACCTAAGTGTCGATTTTACGGAGGGAGGAAAACCGCAGAACCCTGCGAAAAACCCTCGAAGCACAGGAGAGACCAATTGACCATGTACAATACAATACAATACAATACAATACAATACAATACAATACAATACAATACAATACAATACAATACAATACAATACAATACAATACAATACAATACAATACAATACAATACAATACAATACAATATTTATTTATTTATTGTCGATGGACGTGGGGAGTGGTTGCCCATTCTCCCGAGCCAGAGGCTCGTGTTACAAACGCTCGACCATTAAAATAAATATAAATAAATAGATTCTAAGTAATAAATAGGTATAACAATAACAGTTATAAACTAGGTTTAAAAATAAGTTATAAAGAGCAATATAGATAATTATGAAGATATTACAATAATAATAGTAATTCAATTACACAGTACGGTCTATAAGCACTTGTTGCATTGGCAGCCGGAAAAACTCATTCCCTTAATTTGGGAACGAAATTCAAACATAGAAGTAGAAGATTTAGCAGCAGTTTGTAGTTGGTTCCAGATATGTGATATAATATAAATAAACGAGTTATGCATATATAGATTATTATAAGTAGGTTGATTAACATTGAGACCGGAACTACGTAGGTTGTAAGGTGTAAGTCGAGGAGTAAAAAGATCAGAAATATAGCTTGGACCTTGCGTCTTGAAACATTTAAAGAATAATATAAGTGATTGTTCAAATCTTCTCTGCTCTAGCGAGACCATATTAGCGATAGATAGACAGGTGTCGTATTTTATAGTGGATCCTAAATTTAATAGAGTTCTTAATGCATAGAAGTTAACGTTTTCCAAGTTAGTGTTTAGTGCTTTAGATATTCCTAGAAGGATTGGTGAACAGTATTCCAAGTGTGGTAGTATATAGCTTTTGTGGAGTGTAATCATCGTTGTAGACGGAACAAGACGCTTGATCCTGCGCAAAGCAGCAATCTTCGAGTATGCTTTCTTTAACATGTTGGTGACGTGGGGCTTGTACGATAGCGTCTTATCCAGGGTTACACCAAGGCTTGAGTATTGGCTCAATCTCAATCTTCTTTGCGCCAATCTTCTTTGCGACAATGTGCAAATATTGTTATGTATTGTATACATTGAAAGTATTCCCCCATGAACACATGCATGACGTACAACACATTCATATAATACAAGACATAGCATAAACCGAAAATGAATATCTTGAAACTCAAAATATGAGTTAAAACATATTTTCTTAGCTCATATCTTGAGTTTCATTTAACAAATAAAACATACTCTTATAAAGGCACGTTTGACGTCATTTGAACACGAAAGAAGGGCAGTCTCGCCTTGCCACATCTTTTCACGAATGGCCTGGAGACGAGGTTGCAGTAAAAGGGCTTTAAACTATCTATTAATAAGGACAATCAAAGACTTGCAGGCGATTATTTCCGACATCACTAACAATAAGTTGACCATTTGGAAGCCATGTTATTCCTCCAGGTTGCTGAAACCGACCAGGATCTCGACCAAATGATCCAAAACTCGCAAGACAATTCCTCCCATCTTTATCAAATATTTGCACCCGATGGTTTCCCGAATCTGACACGAAGATGTTACCACGAGGACTAACTGCAACATGAGTAGGTCTTGATAATTCAGCTTGACCAAAAACTCTAAGAGTATCTCCAGAGGATGAGAGAATACTGATCTTATTATTACCGTAATCAGCTACGATTATATTATCATTACAATCAACACTGACACCAAAAGGATGACTAAAATCTAGAAGACCATCTCCTTTATTTCCAATAATAACGCTTTCTTGTTCACCAGTTGGATTAATCACTTGTAGGCGATGATTACACGAGTCAGTCACGATCACATGACCTTTGGAATTGAGCGCCACGCAACTTGGTCCTTCAAACTGATTCAACCTTCTTCCTTTTTTTCCAAACTTCTCCGAGAACTCACCATCTCCGTGAAAGAACTGTAGTTTATTGTTATGTGTGTCAGTAACGATGACGACACTACGTTTGACGTCACTACCATCACGTGTGACGTCACTACTGTCACGTGTGACGTCACTACCATCACGTGTGGAGTCACTACCATCACGTGTGGAGTCACTACCATCACGTGTGGTGTCACTACCGTCACGTGTGACGTTACTACCTTTACGTGTGGCGTCATTGTCGTCACGTGTGACGCCAACAATGACGTCAAAAGGCTTTTTAAGCTTCCCAAGACGTTCTTTTCCGAATGCAAATTGGAACTGTAGATTAGAATTGAAGACTTGGATTCTGTTATTAAGACTATCAGCGACAAAAATGTTTCCTCTAGGTCCAACAGCCAGACCTTCTGGTTCGTTAAACTGACCATGGCCTCGTCCTTTTGTACCATATGTCCTGATTAACTTCGTTTCATAACATTGGCTGATTGGTCTGATTAGATCACGTGGTGCAACACGAGTGCTTGAAGGCTTCTGATTGGTTGTTTTGGAAGCAGGTTCCCAGACTTCTGATGGAGTCAGTCTTTGTGATGTATCATTCGTCATTCCAGCGATCTTTGAAGGTCCTTCGTTAGTTGTTGTAGAACTACATTCACACTCACGACTTCTCTCTTCTTTCATTTTAAATTCTAATTTTAAAGTCTTATTTGAATTATTTGTTGCAGTTTTAGAAATGTTATCGTCGGCTTCATCATCATCGAGTAACGCTGACATTGTCATACTGCTTGACCATTCAGTATTTTCTACAGGAGAATTGTCGTCATAATTGGCTGAGAAAAATCTCTTTTTACACGTTTCAAAGTCATCTTGTGATGAAGTTGTTTCAAACATGTGTATCTCTGATACAGGACTTAGTGGAATAATCTCATCCGTTGAGTGACCAGTAGTCGTTGAGTGACCAGCAGTCGTTGAGTGACCAGCAGTCGTTGAGTGACCAGTAGTCGTTGAGTTACCAGCAGTCGTTGAGTGACCAGCAGTCGTTGAGTGACCAGCAGTCGTTGAGTGACCAGCAGTCGTTGAGTTACCAGTAGTCGTTGAGTTACCAGCAGTCGTTGAGTTACCAGCAGTCGTTGAGTGACCAGCAGTCGTTGAGTGACCAGCAGCCGTTGAGTGACCAGCAGTCGTTGAGTGACCAGCAGTCGTTGAGTGACCAGCAGACGTTGAGTGACCAGTAGTCGTTGAGTGACCACCAGTCGTTGAGTGACCAGCAGTCGTTGAGTTACCAGCAGTCGTTGAGTTACCAGCAGTCGTTGAGTGACCAGCAGTCGTTGAGTGACCAGCAGTCGTTGAGTGACCAGTAGTCGTTGAGTGAGCAGCAGTCGTTGAGTGAGCAGCAGCCGTTGAGTGACCATCAGCCGTTAAGTGACCATCAGCCGTTAAGTGACCATCAGCCATTGAGTGACCAGAAGTCATTGAGTGACCAGCAGTCGTTGAGTGACCAGCAGTCGTTGAGTGACCAGCAGTCGTTGAGTGACGCTCAGCCGTTGTGCCACCTTCATTGCTTGCTGATGTATTAGCCTTATCCAGATTTGTGCCATTCTCTTCAGCAGTTTCTTTCTCTCTTGTCTGACAGCATCTCATTCCGTTATCTGCCTTCTCCGACTCCTCCCCAGTCTTCACTGGGTACACCAACGGGAATTCCTCAGACTCAGCATTACTAAAGTCGAAGTTAGTCTTCACTGGGTACACCAACGGGAATTCCTCAGACTCGGCATTACTAAAGTCGAAGTTAGTCCTCACTGGGTACGCCAACGTAAATTCCTCAGACTCAGCATTGCTAAAGTCGAAGTTTAAGCTTTCGTGTTGAATGCCACTGACCTCGGGTGCTGCAGGTTCATTTTCTAAACTGCTCACAGGATCACTAGCTTTAGCTTTAGTTGGAAAACGAACTTCCGGGAAAGGTTCCGCTGACTTGAATAGACTAGAAAATTTGTCGACGTTTGATAATTGTGATTTATCGTTAGAAGACCGACATTGTTTCTTGAAATATTCTCCTTCTGTTTCAATGGGCTTCGTGAAAGTAAAAGTTTCTCCATGATCCGACTTACCTTTTCCAGTACAACCTTCATTGGAGTTTAGTTTTGCACGCTTCACTAAGTGTTCTGAAGTAGTAATACCGTGTTCCACATCTTCTGTGATTCGTTTCCGAGAAATCATATTTTCCAACGACATATTGCATTCCGAAATGGTCATTTCTAATTCGCGCTCTAATTTCTGAAAGCACGATACATCCGGGCACTCTTCCTGATCCTCGTCGTTATTTCCGGTTTCGGTTGCTTGGTTGGAAAGTGATTTCAGAGTAGAAAATATATTATAAACACTAAATACACTGCAAAGTTGTGGTCTTACTCTTGTGATATCTTCGCTCAACACCTCAAGACGTGTTTTCAGAATTTCACATTTTGTTATCAAATTAATTTTCCTTTTTTCAAAGTCTTCCAGGAATGATTGCTGTTTTCCTTGAAATACCTCTCGTATCGTACTCGTGATTGCGTTCTCCACTTGACGGAATTTCCCGTGAATGTAACTTTCTAGGTGCCTGATTTTGTCTAACTGTTCTTTCATCAGGTCGTGTTTGTGTTGAAGAGCAGTGAGATTATCTTGGATGCATTTCTGAATAGGATCTGCCTCTGTCATGCGGTCTTTGTCTCCTAGTAAAATGATTCGATGTTCAAAGTGTAACGTTCCTTCCTCGCATAAGGCACAAATCAAGCTTCGACAGGGTAAGCAGACTCGGTCTAATTTTCTTTGCTTGTGGGTCTGGCAGAAAATTACCTCGGCTTCAACCCCGGTGTCTGTTTCCACTACTTCTTCCTGAGTGCTTTCTGAATTACTGCTTTCAATTAAGTACGTACATATTTCTTGGACAGCAATATTTAAAGGATAACCTTGGACTCCTGAAGGAGGAATTGGGTTTCCAAGAGTACAAACTGTGCAAATTAACATGTTCAGTGTTGCGCTTGATAACATATTTCGTAAGCAAGCAGTACAGAAGGAATGGCCACATGGAAGACATCGTGCATTGTTGTAAGGATGAAGACAAGCTGGACATTTCATCAACCGCTCCATTGTACACTTGATTCTTGTTGCAACTGTGACAGTGATACTATTTAACCTGGTTTAAAGTGTGAAGGTATAGAGAAGCAAGCGATCACAACGTACTGTACTGTCCTCTGATAAATCGAGCTAGTGCATGTTACTGCTTAGTACTTTACTACTACATAGTGACACTCAGTGACAGCCTTGGCAACTGCTCGTAAAAGAAAGCGGAAGTTTGCGCAGGAGTCTGGGCAATGGCTATAGATTCCCGCTGTTCTCTACACAGGTTGCCCACCTGACGCTTCTTACTGTAGTGTGAGAATTGTTATATTAGTTTCGTAAATTATTTGTAACGTTGCCATTTGACGACTTAGATATCTTACTCTGTCTAACACCGGATTAGGTTTGTACGTTGAGCTCACGAGGAGGCTGACTTGGAGCTATGTAGTTTCTAACGTTTCGAGCGAAGGCCCTTCGTGCATTATGCGGCTCTTCTTCGCTTTTGGCTCTTGAGAGCCATTCGTTCATGCCTCGTGTATTCGTTAGGCATTTTTCCAATACCTACACCATTCATATGAAACAAAGTATGGATAAATATGTTTATTATTTTGTTGTTTATCCGGAAGGAAAGATATTTTCCCACTGGCTCCAACACTGCGTGGGAGTGTTGACATTGCCACGTCGACCTTTCAACTTTTAAGTTTGTTTACCACCAAAAACTGGCGTGCATAGCAACACGCAAGAGAACTGGAATACTGCAGCAAAGACAAAGTATCATTTTAATTTCACAGGAGTGCGTGGGTGGGTCACTAAACAGCGCGCGCAAAACCAGTCAAGCTCAAACCACGCTGACAAGACTTTGATGAGCGCAAGTCAAGCTCAGACCACGCTGACAAGACTTTGATGAGCGCTGAGATGAGCCCCATATATTATCATGAGTGACCGCTGACTAGCGTTGTCTTCTTTTTTACCTTGCCTAAACTCCATATAGCCACATGCAACTCATTTCTCTGCTAATATAAAATCCCTATATATGATTATGTGATATAATCTATTATAATATGAAATCATCTGGCGTTACTGACCGTATCATTTAACAATTATTCGCCAAAGGCGAGGTGAATATCGGTGAGTAATAACCGAGACGAAGTCGAGGTTATTATTCACCGATATTCACTGAGCCTGAGGCGAATAATTGTTTTAGTATAAATACACATTTTCTTACTTTTAGGAACAACATTTTCTTTAAAATTGTGAATTTCCTCGTCTGTCGCATTGACAACTTTGCTGGCGGCCATTTTGGATAAACGCTGTAGGTGATTATTGAGAATTAATCCGAAGTAACTCAACCAATCAGCGCGCGCGATTTCTATAATCACCTGTATATTTATACTAATTGATTATAATGATTACATATTATATATTTGTGGGTTTTCCCAGAGCTAGAGTAGAGGTGAAGAAAATAGTAGTTTTTATAATGTGGATTAAGCAAATAAATATTACACGTGGTGTTTCCACAAAACGTATCGAGAATAATGTGGATTTGACATCAATCTCGTTTAAAACAACGTATTGAGTTTAATTGAGAGGTGAAAATACCGCTATTACGTCGGTTTAAAAGTTTTTCTTCGTCGGATTCCAATCAAACTTATAAGATTCTGTTTACAACAGTACGTTTGTACTTAACAATATTATGTTAAGAATATTTGTGCAAATCATAGTCAAATGAGATATACATGGTTTGGAAACTCGACAAACTTCAAGGTGTCTATGCCTGAGCTGTGATTTTATGTTGAAACGGTCCTCACCGTGCACAAACCTTTTGTTTTTCTATTATTATTATTATTATTTAAATAACACGGTTGAGTGATTGAACGCTGCTGCTATTGGATGGATGTCTGCTTCATCAGACCGAAAATACTCATTGTCATCACCGTGCACGGGTTTCCATAAACGTGAACAAAAAGATAGAACCAAAAATGAACCAGAGACGTAGCCAGGGGGGAGCCGGGAGAGCCGCGGCTACCCCCCCCCCCTTTTGATATAAAACGACAGACAACTGTAAACTGTGTATTCAATCTACTGAGTGTATGCATTTTTAGTATCTATGTGACGTTTGCGTGTTTTGAGTATTTTATATGACGTTTCTTAACCTTCAGAGTCTGTAAAATCTTCCTCCAAAAGCCAGGAAATGGCATTTCAGCGACTCTCGATTTCAAAATTTCCCGGGGGAGCATGCCCCCGGACCCCCTAAAAATTTACTCTGATTTAGGCTCCCCCCTTTCAAAATCCTGGCTACGTGCCTGAAATGAACATCTTTAAACTCAAAATATGAGTTAAAACATATTTTCTTAGCTCATATCTTGACTTTCATTCAACAAATAAAGCATATCGCTTCTGTGCATATTGTACTCTTATAAAGGCACGTTTGACGTCATTTGAACACGAAAGAAGGGCGGTCTCTCGCCTTGCCACATCTTTTCACGAATGTCCTGGAGACGAAGGTTGCAGTAAAAGGGGTTTAAACTATCTATTAATAAGGACAATCAAAGACTTGCAAGCGATTATTTCCGACATCACTAACAATAAGTTGACCATTTGGAAGCCATGTTATTCCTCCAGGTTGCTGAAACCGACCAGGATCTTGACCAAATGATCCAAAACTCGCAAGACAATTCCTCCCATCTTTATCAAATATTTGCACCCGATGGTTTCCCGAATCTGACACGAAGATGTTACCACGAGGACTAACTGCAACATGAGTAGGTCTTGATAATTCAGCTTGACCAAAAACTCTAAGAGTATCTCCAGAGGATGACAGAATACTGATCTTATTATTACCATAATCAGCTACGATTATATTATCATTACAGTCAACACTGACACCAAAAGGATGACTAAAATCTAGAAGACCATCTCCTTTATTTCCAATAATAACGCTTTCTTGTCCACCAGTTGGATTAATCACTTGTAGGCGATGATTACGTGAGTCAGTGACGATCACATGACCTTTGGAATTGAGCGCCACGCAACTTGGTCCTTCAAACTCATTCAACTTTCTTCCTTTTTTTCCAAACTTCTCCGAGAACTCACCATCTCCGTGAAAGAACTGTAGTTTATTGTTATGTGTGTCAGTAACGATGACGACACTACGTTTGACGTCACTACCATCACGTGTGACGTCACTACTGTCACGTGTGGCGTCACTGTCCTCTTCCGTGACGTCACTGTCCTCTTGCGTGATGTCATTGTCATCACGTGTGACGCGAACAATGACGCCAAAAGGCTTTTTAAGCTTCCCAAGACGTTCTTTTCCGAATGCAAATTGGAACTCTAGATTAGAGTTGAAGACTTGGATTCTGTTATTAAGACTATCAGCGACAAAGATGTTTCCTGTAGGTCCAACAGCCAGACCTTCTGGTTCGTTAAACTGGCCATGGCCTCGTCCTTTTGTACCATATGTCCTGATCAACTTTGTTTCATAACATTGGCTGATTGGTCTGTTTAGATCACGTGATGTATTACGAGTGTTTGATGGCTTCTGATTGGTTGTTTTGGAAGCAGGTTCCCAGACTTCTGATGGTGTCAGTCTTTGTAATGTATCATGCGTCATTCCAGCGATCGTTGAAGGTCCTTCCTTAGTTGTTGTGGAACTACATTCACACTCACGACTTGTCATACTGCTTGACCATTCAGTATTTTCTACAGGAGAATTGTCATCATAATTGGCTGAGAAAAATCTCTTTCTACATGTTTCAAAGTCATCTTGTGCCAAAGTTGTTTCAAACATGTGTATATCTGATACAGGACTTAGTGGCATAATCTCATCAGTTGAGTGACCAGCAACCGTTGTACCACCAGCAGGCGTTGAGTGACCAACAGTCGTTGAGTGATCAGCAGTCGTTGAGTGACCAGCAGTCGTTGAGTGACCAGCAGTCGTTGAGTGATCAGCAGTCGTTGAGTGACCAGTAGCCGTTGAGGGACCAGCAGTCGTTGAGTGACCAGCAGTCGTTGAGTGACCAGCAGTCGTGGAGTGACCATCATCCGTTGGGTGACTAGCAGTCGTTGAGTGACCAGCAGCCGTTGAGTGACCAGCAGTCGTTGAGTGACCATCATCCGTTGAGTGACTAGCAGTCGTTGAGTGACCAGCAGTCGTTGAGTGACCAGCAGTCGTTGAGTGACCATCATCCGTTGAGTGACTAGCAGTCGTTGAGTGACCAGCAGTCGTTGAGTGACCAGCAGTCGTTGAGTGACCATCATCCGTTGAGTGACTAGCAGTCGTTAAGTGACCAGCAGTCGTTGAGCGACCAGCAGCCGTTGAGTGACCAGCAGCCGTTGAGTGACCAGCAGTCGTTGAGTGACCATCATCCGTTGAGTGACTAGCAGTCGTTGAGTGACCAGCAGGCGTTGTGTGACCAGCAGTCGTTGAGTGACCAGCCGCCGTTGAGTGACCAGCAATCGTTGAGTGACCATCATCCGTTAAGTGACTAGCAGTCGTTGAGTGACCAGCAGTCGTTGTACCAATGGGTATGGTGAAAGTAACAGTTTCTCCATGATCCGATTTACCTTTTCCAGTACAACCTTCATTGGAGTTTCGTTTTGCACGCTTCACTAAGTGTTCTGAAGTAGTAATACCGTGTTCCACATCTTCTGTGATTCGTCTCCGAGAAATCATATTTTCCAACGACTTGTTGCATTCCGAAATGGTCATTTCTAATTCGCGCTCTAATTTCTGAAAACACGATACATCCGGGCACTCTTCCTGATTCACGACGTTATTTCCGGTTCCGGTTGCTTGTTTGGAAAGTGATTTCAGAGTAGAAAATATATTATAAAGACTAAATACACTGCAAAGTTGTGGTCTTACTCTTGTGATATCTTCGCTCAATACCTCAAGACGTGTTTTCAGAATTTCACATTTTGTTATCAAATTAATTTTCCTTTTTTGAAAGTCTTCCAGGAATGATTGCTGTTTTCCTTGAAATACCTCTCGTATCGTACTCGTGATTGCATTCTCCACTTGACGGAATTTGTCGTGAATGTAACTTTCTAGGTGCCTGATTTTGTCTAACTGTTCTTTCATCAGGTCGTGTTTCTGTTGAAGAGCAGTGAGATTATCTTGGATGCATTTCTGAATAGGATCTGCCTCTGTCATGCGGTCTTTGTTTCCTAGTAAGATTATTCGATGTTCAAAGTGTAATGTTCCTTCCTCGCATAAGGCACAAATCAAGCTTCGACAGAGTAAGCAGACTCGGTCCAATTTTCTTTGCTTGTGGGTCTGGCAGAAAATTACCTCGGCTTCAACCCCGGTGTCTGTTTCCACTACTTCTTCCTGAGTGCTTTCTGAATTACTGCTTTCAATTAAGTACGTACATATTTCTTGCACAGCAATATTTAAAGGATAACCTTGGACTCCTGAGGGAGGAATTGGGTTTCCAAGAGTACAAACTGTGCAAATTAACATGTTCAGTGTTGCACTTGATAACATATTTCGTAAGCAAGCAGTACAGAAGGAATGGCCACATGGAAGACATCGTGCATTGTTGTAAGGATGAAGACAAGCTGGACATTTCATCAACCGCTCCATTGCGCACTTGATTCTTGTTGCAACTGTGACAGTGGTATTATATAACCTGGTTTAACGTGTGAATGTATAGAGAAGCAAGCGATCACAACGTACTGTACTGTCGTCTGATAAAGCGAGCTATTGCATGTTATTGCTTAGTACTTTACTACTACATAGTGACACTCAGTGACAGCCTTGGCAACTGCTCGTAAAAGAAAGCGGAAGTTTGCGCAGGAGTCTGGGCAATGGCTATAGATTCCCGCTGTTCTCTACACAGGTTGCCCATCTGACGCTTCTTACTGTAGTGTGAGAATTGTTATATTAGTTTCGTAAATTATTTGTAACGTTGCCATTTGACGACTTAGATATCTTACTCTGTCTAACACCGGATTAGATTTGTACGTTGAGCTCACGAGGTGGCTGACACGGAGCTATGTAGTTTCTAACGTTTCGAGCGAAGGCCCTTCGTGCATTATGCTTTTCTTCGCTTTTGGCTCTTAAGAGCCATTCGTTCACGCCTCGTGTATTCGTTGGCATTTTTCCAATACCTACACCATTCATATGAAACAAAGTATGGATAAATATGTTTATTATTTTGTTGTTTATCCGGAAGGAAAGATATTTTCCCACTGGCTCCAACACTGCGTGGGAGTGTTGACATTGCCACGCCGACCTTTCAACTTTTAAGTTTGTTTACCACCAAAAACTGGCGTGCATAGCAACACGCAAGAGAACTGGAATACTGCAGCAAAGACAAAGTATCATTTTAATTCCACAGGAGTTGGTGGGTGGGTCACTAAACAGCGCGCGCAAAACCAGTCAAGCTCAGACCACGCTGACAAGACTGATGAGCGCAAGTCAAGCTCAGACCACGCTGACAAGACTTTGATGAGCGCTGAGATGAGCCCCATATATGATCATGAGTGACCGCTGACTAGCGTTGTCTTCTTTTTTACCTTGTCTAAACTCCATATAGCCACATGCAACTCATTTCTCTGCTAATATAAAATCCCTATATATGATTATGTGATATAATCTATTATAATATGAAATCATCTGGCGTTACTGACCGTATCATTTGATTATAATGATTACCTTACCTTATTCTTATATATTTGTGTTTCCCAGAGCTAGAGTAGAGGTGAAGAAAATAGTAGTTTTTAACTAATGTGGATTAAGCAAATAAGTATTACACGTGGTGTTTCCACAAAACGTATCGAGAATAATGTGGATTTGACATCAATCTCGTTAAAAACAACGTATTGAGTTTAATTGGGAGGTGAAAATACCGCTATTACGTCGGTTTAAAAGTTTTTCTTTGTCGGATTCCAATCAAACTTATAAGATTCTGTTTACAGCAGTACGTTTGTACTTAACAATATTATGTTAACAATATTTGTGCAAATCATAGTCAATTGAGATATACATGGTTTGGAAACTCGACAAACTTCAAGGTATCTATGCCTGAGCTGTGATTTTAGGTTGAAACGGTCCTCACCCAATCTCGTTCCCCGAGCCCACGTTCCCCACCCGGGAAACGAGAGACTCTTGGGATAATCCGTTTTACATCGATATTTCATTGGCTGATGAACACAGCATAGATAATGGAAGGGGAACTGGATAGGAAACTTACGAAACCGCAAACGATGTTTGCACAACTTGCTATGGTAATTCTACGCTTATAAGCGGGCAATGCACCTAACGGGTGGTCCCACATGGCTAAAATCAGACACTGCTGAACTTAAGTGATATTACAATTTTGTCTAATTTCAGCAATAGGTGCATTAGCTGCTTATAAGTGTGTAATTACCATAGCAAGTTGTGCAAACAACGTTTCCGGTTCTTTAACCTCGTTTGAAGTTTCCTATCCAGTTCCCCTTCCATTATCTATGAACACAGTGAACTCTATATAACTCTTCTTCCGGATAACAGAGCCTCTCGTTTCTCGCCCGCTGGGTAAGGGGAACGTGAGCTCTGGTAACGAGATTGGTCCTCACCGTGCACAAACCTTTTGTTTTTCTCTTATTATTATTTAAATAACACGGTTGAGTGGTTGAACCTAAACGCTGCTATTGGATGTCTGCTTCATTAGATCGAAAATACATTGTCATCACCGTGCACGGGTTTGCATAAACGTGAACAAAAAGATAGAACAAAGATTTTCACTGAGTTTCCAGACCATATGAGTAATGAGTAATGATTTATTTAACGTCGTAAACACAGGTGTGGTCGCCCAATCATCCGAGCCAGAGAGAGGTTCATGTTAAAGTGCACGACTTAAGCTGAGACCTAAGTGTCGATTTTACGGAGGGAGGAAAACCGCAGAACCCTGCGAAAAACCCTCGAAGCACAGGAGAGACCAATTGACCATGTACAATACAATACAATACAATACAATACAATACAATACAATACAATACAATACAATACAATACAATACAACACAACACAATACAATACAATACAATACAATACAATACAATACAATACAATACAATACAATACAATATTTATTTATTTATTTATTGTCGATGGACGTGGGGGAGTGGTTGCCCATTCTCCCGAGCCAGAGGCTCGTGTTACAAACGCTCGACCATTAAAATAAATATAAATAAATAGATTACAAGTAATAAATGGGTATAACAATAACAATAACAGTTATAAACTAGGTTTAAAAATAAGTTATAAAGAGCAATATAGATAATTATGAAGATATTACAATAATAATCGTAATTCAATTACACAGTACGGTCTATAAGCACCTGTTGCATTGGCAGCCGGAAAAACTCATTCCCTTAATTTGGGAATGAAATTCAGACATAGACGTAGAAGATTTAGCAGCAGTTGGTAGTTGGTTCCAGATATGTGATATAATATAAATAAACGAGTTATGCATGTATAGATTATTATGAGTAGGTTGATTAACATTGAGACCGGAACTACGTAGGTTGTAAGGTGCAAGTCGAGGAGTAAAAAGATCAGAAATATAACTTGGACCTTGCATCTTGAAACATTTAAAGAATAATATAAGTGATTGTTCAAATCTCCTCTGCTCTAGCGAGACCATATTAGCGATAGATAGACAGGTGTCGTGTTTTATAGTGGATCCTAAATTTAATAGAGTTCTTAATGCATAGAAGTTAACGTTTTCCAACTTAGTGTTTAGTGCTTTAGATATTCCTAGAGGGATTGGTGAACAGTATTCCAAGTGTGGTAGTATATAGCTTTTGTGGAGTGTAATCATCGTTGTAGACGGAACAAGACGCTTGATCCTGCGCAAAGCAGCAATCTTCGAGTATGCTTTCTTTAACATGTTGGTGACGTGGGGCTTGTGCGATAGCGTCTTATCTAGGGTTACACCGAGTATCTTGAGTGTTGGTTCAATCTCAATCTTCTTTGCGCCAATCTTCTTTGCGCCAATGTGCAAATATTGCATGTATTGTATACATTGAAAGTATTCCCCCATGAACACATGCATGACGTACAACACATTCATATAATACAAGACATAGCATAAACCGAAAATGAACGTCTTGAAACTCAAAATATGAGTTAAAACATATTTTCTTAGCTCATATCTTGAAATTCATTTAACAAATAAAGCATATCGCTTCTGTGCATATTGTACTCTTATAAAGGCACGTTTGACGTCATTTGAACACGAAAGAAGGGCGGTCTCTCGCCTTGCCACATCTTTTCACGAATGTCCTGGAGACGAGGTTGCAGTAGAAGGGATTTAAACTATCTATTAATAAGGACAATCAAAGACTTGCAGGCGATTATTTCCGACATCACTAACAATAAGTTGACCATTTGGAAGCCATGTTATTCCTCCAGGTTGCTGAAACCGACCAGGATCTCGACCAAATGATCCAAAACTCACAAGACAATTCCTCCCATCTTTATCAAATATTCGCACCCGATGGTTTCCCGAATCTGACACGAAGATGTTACCACGAGGACTAACTGCAACATGAGTAGGTCTTGATAATTCAGCTTGACCAAAAATTCTAAGAGTATCTCCAGAGGATGAGAGAATACTGATCTTATTATTACCATAATCAGCTACGATTATATTATCATTACAATCAACACTGACACCAAAAGGATGACTAAAATCTAGAAGACCATCTCCTTTATTTCCAATAATAACGCTTTCTTGTTCACCAGTTGGATTAATCACTTGTAGGCGATGATTACACGAGTCACTGACGATCACATGACCTTTGGAATTGAGCGCCACGCAACTTGGTCCTTCAAACTGATTCAACCTTCTTCCTTTTTTTCCAAACTTCTCCGAGAACTCACCATCTCCGTGAAAGAACTGTAGTTTATTGTTATGTGTGTCAGTAACGATGACGACACTACGTTTGACGTCACTACCATCACGTGTGACGTCACTACTGTCACGTGTGACATCACTACCATCACGTGTGGAGTCACTACCATCACGTGTGGAGTCACTACCATCACGTGTGGTGTCACTACCGTCACGTGTGACGTTACTACCTTTACGTGTGGCGTCATTGTCATCACGTGTGACGCCAACAATGACGTCAAAAGGCTTTTTAAGCTTCCCAAGACGTTCTTTTCCGAATGCAAATTGGAACTCTAGATTAGAGTTGAAGACTTGGATTCTGTTATTAAGACTATCAGCGACAAAAATGTTTCCTCTAGGTCCAACAGCCAGACCTTCTGGTTCGTTAAACTGACCATGGCCTCGTCCTTTTGTACCATATGTCCTGATTAACTTCGTTTCATAACATTGGCTGATTGGTCTGATTAGATCACGTGGTGCAACACGAGTGCTTGAAGGCTTCTGATTGGTTGTTTTGGAAGCAGGTTCCCAGACTTCTGATGGAGTCAGTCTTTGTGATGTATCATTCGTCATTCCAGCGATCTTTGAAGGTCCTTCGTTAGTTGTTGTAGAACTACATTCACACTCACGACTTCTCTCTTCTTTCATTTTAAATTCTAATTTTAAAGTCTTATTTGAATTATTTGTTGCAGTTTTAGAAATGTTATCGTCGGCTTCATCATCATCGAGTAACGCTGACATTGTCATACTGCTTGACCATTCAGTATTTTCTACAGGAGAATTGTCGTCATAATTGGCTGAGAAAAATCTCTTTTTACACGTTTCAAAGTCATCTTGTGATGAAGTTGTTTCAAACATGTGTATCTCTGATACAGGACTTAGTGGAATAATCTCATCCGTTGAGTGACCAGTAGTCGTTGAGTGACCAGCAGTCGTTGAGTGACCAGCAGTCGGCGTTGAGTGACCAGCAGTCGTTGAGTGACCAGCAGTCGTTGAGTGACCAGCAGCCGTTGAGTGACCAGCAGTCGTTGAGTGACCAGCAGTCGTTGAGTGACCAGCAGTCGTTGAGTTACCAGTAGTCGTTGAGTTACCAGCAGTCGTTGAGTGACCAGCAGTCGTTGAGTGACCAGCAGTCGTTGAGTGACCAGCAGCCGTTGAGTGACCAGCAGTCGTTGAGTGACCAGCAGGCGTTGAGTGACCAGTAGTCGTTGAGTGACCAGCAGTCGTTGAGTGACCAGCAGTCGTTGAGTTACCAGCAGTCGTTGAGTGACCAGCAGTCGTTGAGTGACCAGCAGTCGTTGAGTGACCAGTAGTCGTTGAGTGACCAGCAGTCGTTGAGTGAGCAGCAGCCGTTGAGTGACCATCAGCCGTTAAGTGACCATCAGCCGTTAAGTGACCATCAGCCATTGAGTGACCAGAAGTCATTGAGTGACCAGCAGTCGTTGAGTGACCAGCAGTCGTTGAGTGACGCTCAGCCGTTGTGCCACCTTCATTGCTTGCTGATGTATTAGCCTTATCCAGATTTGTGCCATTCTCTTCAGCAGTTTCTTTCTCTCTTGTCTGACAGCATCTCATTCCGTTATCTGCCTTCTCCGACTCCTCCCCAGTCGTCACTGGGTACGCCAACGGGAATTCCTCAGACTCAGCATTACTAAAGTCGAAGTTAGTCTTCACTGGGTACACCAACGGGAATTCCTCAGACTCGGCATTACTAAAGTCGAAGTTAGTCCTCACTGGGTACGCCAACGTAAATTCCTCAGACTCAGCATTGCTAAAGTCGAAGTTTAAGCTTTCGTGTTGAATGCCACTGACCTCGGGTGCTGCAGGTTTATTTTCTAAACTGCTCACAGGATCACTAGCTTTAGCTTTAGTTGGAAAACGAACTTCCGGGAAAGGTTCCGCTGACTTGAATAGACTAGAAAATTTGTCGACGTTTGATAATTGTGATTTATCGTTAGAAGACCGACATTGTTTCTTGAAATATTCTCCTTCTGTTTCAATGGGCTTCGTGAAAGTAAAAGTTTCTCCATGATCCGACTTACCTTTTCCAGTACAACCTTCATTGGAGTTTAGTTTTGCACGCTTCACTAAGTGTTCTGAAGTAGTAATACCGTGTTCCACATCTTCTGTGATTCGTTTCCGAGAAATCATATTTTCCAACGACATATTGCATTCCGAAATGGTCATTTCTAATTCGCGCTCTAATTTCTGAAAACACGATACATCCGGGCACTCTTCCTGATCCTCGTCGTTATTTCCGGTTTCGGTTGCTTGTTTGGAAAGTGATTTCAGAGTAGAAAATATATTATAAACACTAAATACACTGCAAAGTTGTGGTCTTACTCTTGTGATATCTTCGCTCAACACCTCAAGACGTGTTTTCAGAATTTCACATTTTGTTATCAAATTAATTTTCCTTTTTTCAAAGTCTTCCAGGAATGATTGCTGTTTTCCTTGAAATACCTCTCGTATCGTACTCGTGATTGCGTTCTCCACTTGACGGAATTTCCCGTGAATGTAACTTTCTAGGTGGCTGATTTTGTCTAACTGTTCTTTCATCAGGTCGTGTTTCTGTTCAAGAGCAGTGAGATTATCTTGGATGCATTTCTGAATTGGATCTGCCTCTGTCATGCGGTCTTTGTTTCCTAGTAAAATTATTCGATGTTCAAAGTGTAACGTTCCTTCCTCGCATAAGGCACAAATCAAGCTTCGACAAGGTAAGCAGACTCGGTCTAATTTTCTTTCCTTGTGGGTCTGGCAGAAAATCACCTCGGCTTCAACCCCGGTGTCTGTTTCCACTACTTCTTCCTGAGTGCTTTCTGAATTACTGCTTTCAATTAAGTACGTACATATTTCTTGCACAGCAATATTTAAAGGATAACCTTGTACTCCTGAGGGAGGAATTGGGTTTCCAAGAGTACAAACTGTGCAAATTAACATGTTCAGTGTTGCACTTGATAACATATTTCGTAAGCAAGAGGTACAGAAGGAATGGCCACATGGAAGACATCGTGCATTGTTGTAAGGATGAAGACAAGCTGGACATTTCATCAACCGCTCCATTGCACACCAGATTCTTGTTGCTACCGTGACAGAGGTACTATATATAACCTGGTTTAAAGTGTGAATGTATAGAGAAGCAAGCGACCACAACGTACTGTACTGTCGTCTGATAAAGCGAGCTAGTGTTACTACTCGGCAACTGCTCGTAAAAGAAAGCGGAAGTTTGCGCAGGAGTCTGGGCAGTGGCTATAGATTCCCGCTGTTCTTTTATAGATACCGTAGAATCCCGAAAGTAGCGCCCCCCCCCCCCCCCCGAAAGTAGCGGCCCCCCGAAATTAGCGACAAATTTGAGATGTCTACAAAATTTCCGAAAGTAGCGCCCCCCCCGAAAGTAGCCGCCCCCGAAAGTAGCGGCCCCCAAGTGATCGCTTGATTAACTCGAAAGTGTTAAGTTTCAACTATCAACGTACCAAAGCGTATAACAGTCAGAGTTGAAATGGCATAAGGAAAAACTAAAGCATATTAAATGTGGTCAATAGGAAGGAACAAAGAAGAATATTCCCACAGTACGTTAACGTATTTTACCACCCGAAAGTAGCGGCCCCCCGAAAGTAGCGGCCACCCCATAAGTAGCGGCCACCCGAAAGTAGCGGCCCCCCGAAAGTAGCGGCCCCCCGAAAGTAGCGGCCCCCCGAAAGTAGTGGCCCCCAACAGCCGATAAAACCGAAAGTAAGGGGGGCCGCTACTTTCGGGATTCTACGGTAGGTTGCCCCACCTAACGCATGTTACTGTTGTGTGAGAATTGTTATATAAACTTGAAAAATATTGCCGAATTTTAGCTTAAAGTTTCGTAAATTATTTGTAACGTTGTCATTTTACAACGTGGATATCTTACTCTTTCTAGGTTTGCATGTTCCAATAACATTCGGTTTATTCAGGTTCTGCACAGCGGGCTGATTTGGAGCTTTGTACATTATAAATATTACCAGGGTTAAGTCACGTTGGCCTGAAAAACAGAGAAAAAAATCTTCTCGACGTTTCGAACGAAGGCCCTTCGTCAGGAAGGGCCTTCGCTCGAAACGTCGAGAAGATTTTTTTTCTCTGTTTTTCAGGCCAACGTGGCTTAACCCTGGTAATATTTGGATTTCAACCGTGGCCTACGCTGTCCTAGAAGCCTTTATTTGTACATTATACTTTTCTCTTGACTCTTGAGAGCCACTCTTTCATGCCTCGTGTATTCGTTAGGCATTTTTCCAATACCTACACCATTCATATGAAACAAAGTATGGATAAATATGTTTATTATTTTGTTATTTATCCGGAAAGAAAGATATTTTCCCACTGGCTGCACTGACTCCCTGCGTGGGAGGGTTGACAGTGCCACGTTGACCTTTCAACTTTTAAGTTTGTTTACCCCAAAAAACTGGCGTGCATAGTAACACGCAAGAGAACTGAAATACTGCAGCAAAGACAAAGTATCATTTTAATTTCATAAATGAAGTAAACATATTAACATAAACAACTCGTTTCTTCGCTAATTTAAAATCCCTTATATGATTATATTTAATCTATTATAATATGAAATCCTTCTGGCGTTACTGACCATATATAATCATCTGATAATTAATTGATTACCTACAATAATTATGTGCAGACATCTTGAAAGTAATAGATTTTTACCAAGGACTAACAAAAGTCAGAGATTATAAACAATGGGCAACTCCAAAATGCTAGCCCTCATCTTGGAACATAATTATTTTACTTATACAAATTCTGCAAAATAGTCTGATGTACTCGATGGTATATTGCTGTATAATTTTTCAGCTGTAGATTTGTCATAACACAAGACACTTTGAATTGCATTTACAGCTTGGCCAGAGCAAGAGGCATGGTTATTTATTATTTCTATACTATAATAGTGTATAAGCCTTGTATATCCTGTCAAAACCCTTGCCAATTATATCAAGAAATAAGTTGTAGTATAAATATGTAATTTTAAATCTTATAATTAGAAAATTAAAAATACAGTAGATCTGTAAATACTCGCTGTGTCTGTTGCAATTAATAATATCAGCCTAGGGGGTTTTGGGGCAATTTTGTAAAACATGAGAAACTATAAATCAGGAAATTCCTGCCATTTGAGGCAGCACTTCACTTGCGATAGTAATTCTAGTTCTTATATATTTGTGGGTTTCCCCAGCGCTAAAGGTTACTTATGACATTATATGAATGTTGTTGCTGCATGTACGGTGGAATCCCTCTTTCTAGAAGTTTCCCTTTTATAATATAGTTTTATTAACTGTTCATATAGCCATATAAAATGTGTAATACTTATGCCATTTTATGAATGTGTTGTACGTCATGCATGCGTGTAAGCATGCATACATATACTATATAATATAGCCTATATGATAACCAATGACATATGAATGTAGACCACAATCAGCTGAGTGTAAACCATATCCAGTCGGCAATTTGAAAAAATACAAGACAATGCATAAAACATTTTTAGCTCATATTTTAACTTTCAAAATTTGTATTTTCGGCTCATATTTTGAGTTTCAAGATGTTTATTTTCGGTTTATGCTTTGTCTTGTATTATATGAATGTGTTGTACGTCATACATGCGTTCATGGGGGGGGGGGGGGGGGGAGTACTGCAACATGTCAACAGCTACTTTTAATGTATATATACCTCCGCCAGCGGATTAAGCCTAGTTCTCATATGTCGCCGATCGTCGCCGATCTATGATTTAGATGCATGTTAAAACGGGAAGTGCAGCAGCATGTTAAGTAATAAAGAACAATGCAGAAAAGCAGTGCTTTTCTGCATTGTTCCCCACTACTTAACATGCATCTAAATCACTAATCGGCGACGATCGGCGACATATGAGAACCAGGCTTAAGTAGAGATGCCGAGTTAAAAAGAAAACGAGCCATATCCCGCTAACCAGGCTAGCTCACGAGACCAACACATGCATGTATGAATAAAATGCTTGATTGCACTCATACCAAAATTATGCAAAAATATTTGCATAAAATAAGGATAATGATCGCAACAAGCTTTTCTTATACACGGTAGAATCTTGCGGTCAGATTTTTATTAATTTCTCATCCAAATTTTGACAAAATTCAACAAAATTTTATGGATTGGTCTACTGCCAACCCTTCTGCAAACTTTCATGAAAATCGAGCAATTCTTTTTGAGATATCCTGGTGACAGACAGACAGACAGACAGACAGACAGACAGACAAACAAACAAACAAACAAACAAACAAACAAACAAACAAACAAACAAACAAGCAAGCAAGCAAGCAAGCAAGCAAGCAAGCAAGCAAGCAAGCAAGCAAGCAAGCAAGCAAGCAAGCAAGCAAGCAAGCAAGCAAGCAAGCAAGCAAGCAAGCAAGCAAGCAAGCAAGCAAGCAAGCAAGCAAGCAAGCAAGCAAGCAAGCAAGCAAGCAAGCAAGCAAGCAAGCAAGCAAGCAAGCAAGCAAGCAAGCAAGCAAGCAAGCAAGCAAGCAAGCAAGCAAGCAAGCAAGCAAGCAAGCAAGCAAGCAAGCAAGCAAGCAAGCAAGCAAGCAAGCAAGCAAGCAAGCAAGCAAGCAAGCAAGCAAGCAAGCAAGCAAGCAAGCAAGCAAGCAAGCAAGCAAGCAAGCAAGCAAGCAAGCAAGCAAGCAAACAAACAAACAAACAAACAAACAAACAAACAAACAAACAAACAAACAAACAAACAAACAAACAAACAAACAAACAAACAAACAAACAAACAAACAAACAAACAAACAAACAAACAAACAAACAAACAAACAGATAAACAAACAAGCAGACAGACAAACAAACAAACAAACAAACAGAACGGGGTAAAAACATAACCTCCTGGCGGAGGTAATAATATTGTACTGTTGTACAAACAGAATCTAATCCTTGATTGGAACCACGAAGAGAAAATGTTTAACCGAAAGGGAGTTTGTTCTATATTACTATACTTATACATATAGAAAATGATCTACTATACTTATACATATAGAAAATGATCTTGAACGTATACAAAGGAGAAGCTTAAGCCTGCTTTCCATAAGATCGTCACGATCAATCGTCTCCATCCAATCAGATTGGGCGATTCGAAATATCTCTAGTTTGATTGGAGAAATTTGGGCAACCAAGGGGCGATCATTGGACTAACCAGTCGATTCCCTCCCAGGGCTTAGTGAAAGAATCGAGAAACGATAATTGAAGATACAATATATATATATATATATATATATATATATATATATATATATATATATATATATATATATATATATGTTATATAGCTAGAGTTTCGCTGGATACAACGATGACTGTCGTTGGTTGGTTTGTGGTCACATGACCGTAGCTAAATTTCAATATCACCGAGCGGGCAATAATTGAGAACATATTGCCTGCTCGGTCAATAAATTTTCAGTTGTTGCCCGCTAGAACTTTGAACTCTTCGCGGCGTCCTATAAACAGAAGCTTGTTTGGTACGAAAAAAAGAATATTTATAGGTCTTCAAAGCAATGTGTGAAGATTAACTGGAGAAATGTATTGCTGTTCTTTTGTTCTGACACTCATATTTGTTTGGTTGAAGTAAAATTACGGAGCCAGGCGAAATGTTTTGGTAAGTCTTAAGGTAGTTTTCCACTAGGCGAAAAATGTCGCGCGAAGCGACATTTTCTTTTGTCTCGCAAGCTCTCGAGTGGAACTAATTAGCCAAGACAAAAGAAAAATGTCGAGTCGGTCGACAAATGTCGCCTAGTGGAAAACAGCCTTTAGCGTTTGTTTTTTGTGTATTTCCCCTTGATAAACGTCGAAATTATTCAGCGAAACTCAAGCTATATAACAAAACACTTAATGTCTGATCCCTCGGGAAACAGTTTTGTTTTCCCTCGAGTCTCGATGTTTCCCTCGACTTCGTCTCGGGAAATACCAAGACTCGGGAAAACAAAACTGTTTCCCTCGAGAGCAGACATTGTATAATATATATACTGTATATAAATATATATAAATAGAAGTTAAAATAAGTTCGTTACTACTCCGAGTTTCACGCCTATAGCGATCTTCAGGTAACTGTGAGTATTCTGGCTTAGATTTAATTTATCTTGCAAAGTTCGTCATGGTGCGTGGGAGGTCTGGTGGTATCTCACTTTTTTCTTCACGCGGCAAGTGTTTGAAATGATGATCCTGTTCTGATGGCGACATTTTGAGACAAGTTGCGATCTTTTATTTAAAATTTTGTTCTTATCAGCTTTCATAATGCACAGCTTCTCTTCCAAGTATAAGTTACATCGTTTAGAACCACTTGTAATATATGGCGCTGCTCGTCTCAGTATTGACCAGTTGATGATGAATGCGCGTCCTTGCTTCTTTAGATTCCAGACATACTTGGATAGTTCAGTTTCGTTTAGGTATTTCTCATTATTAAAAGATTTGGCGTGGTTTCGGTAGCGCTCTTTAAATGTATTCCCCGTCATACCAATGTAATGCATCGTTTTACCGTTGCCAGGCGACGTCACCTCGGCCTGATAGATAATGCTAGACACTTTCTGGAGAGGGCATTCTTCTTTCGTTTTACAATTGCATTCGTTTTTGGTTTCGTTGGATGGCTTCGTTTTGGAAAAGACCCGGGTCTAAACCCCTAAATGAGAGCCGGCTCGCAGGCTATTTTTAAAATTATTTACGGTACTCTGATCAGATGACGTCACAACGTAGTCGAGTGTCTTCTGTGCATCTATGAGTGAACAGACAACAAAAAAATGGAATCTAGTTGTTTTATACAATACAAAAATTTAAAAGGTTTTTATCGAAACGCTTGCTGGATTTTGGGGCATGAAGAAGGAACGTGACCTGGCGTGATCTATGTGTCTCCTGTAATAGATCATGGCCAACAACCAATCAAAAGACGCATAGCAACCAGGGTATTATAGAAATATATAGAACCCTGCCTCGTTTTATAACTAAGCTAAAACATGTTTCTATAAAATATTCAGAATCTACATTCTGAATGCTCAAAACGTTAGTATTTCGTTATCAAAACTATTCTCAGCAATTTATCACCTTTTCACTTTATACGCCCGCATGGTCATACAGTTTCAATTGTTTTTCATGTACAATACAAACTGTTGTTAGTTGTTAAACTCAGAAAATTCTGATTTCCAAACGGGACTTTCTGAGCTTAACTTACAACAGCTTGTACAGCAAAACCAACTAAGAGCACTATACTAATGTGGCATGCTCATATACTGCGGATTTAGGTTGAGTGTTTCGACACATCCGTTTCATTGCTATTGGACGCAGGAGTAGACGGCACGACAACAACTGTTGGAGAAACCTTGCTGTGGTCCAGTGTACTCGATAATTCCGTAGCGTATTTACAATCGCTGTTATAAATGGAGTAGTAAGAAATGTTTTTTCGACTATCAGGATTGCTGAAAGTTCACAATTAGTGTTAATAGTCGCTTCAGTCCTGGTCAATGCGCCACTCCGATCTGCGCCATAGCTGGTATCAGGGAGCCAGAAAAAACCTTCCACCGAGGTGGCCAGGAAATATGGGGGGGGGGGGGGGGGGGGACCAAGACAACCAGCTCACTGCCCGCTCAGCAAATAGTAAATCAAAACGTTTTGATTCCTAGTTTCAATGTTCAAGTTTGAGCTGTCTACTGACTGACCGAGATGCTTCATCTGGAAAACAACTTCTTTTATACACTTGTTTCTGACACGCCGTCCTCCTGGGAATACTGCTACTTGACCGTAGGAAACTACGTATTACGTTAATTGTTTCGCCAACGCGTTTCTAAAGCCGGTTTTCCACTAGGCGATTTTTTTCGCGCGAAAAGTCGCCTAGTGGAAAACCGTATCGTTCCTTGCTGGGCTTGAACCACGAAGATGTGTGGATCGAAGTTAATGTTGAATATTCGTAGATATCCAATATACAAGTGTGAAACTGTGTTCACCGCAATTTTTGTATTACAAAAATACAAACCAGATGTAACCAGCAAAAAAAACAAAATTAATGCAAGACCAATTTTAATCTCTTGTTAACTTAAGAAGCCCCAGTACTATAATTTCCATGATCCTAAAAATATTCCTGTTGTTGTTCCGCTGCTATACGTATTTACAAAAATTCTATTTACGATACTTCAACATAATGTAAATATATAAGCAAGGTGACATCTACAGTAAATCACTGTTGTCAGTTTTGAGAATATCTTACAGTTTTTAAAACCTGTACAGGAGTTTTTGAGGGTGAAAATTTACAAAGAAAGACCACTCTTTACAGGCAAAAAATACGACTCATCTACATTTACACTTGGTACTGTCTGGTCAGGAGTTCGTTTATCAACACGGAAAGAGCTGACTGGATGAAACGTTGATTTGAACCAAGGATGATCTAGGAGTTCTTCAGCATTTAACCGTTGTGATGGCTCCTGTCTCATCATGGACCGAACAAGACATTTTGCTTTTGATGATAATGAATCTGGTATGACAAAGTGTCCTCTTCGGATTTTTGAAAACAATACCGTAGGTTCTATATCTTGGAAGGGATACCTGCCAACTAGCATAGTATATAACATCACTCCCAGGCTCCATACATCAGCGAGCTTCCCAGAGTAGCCACCAGAACAATGTAATAATTCAGGACTGACATATGCAGGACATCCATGTTTATCCTCTAATGTATCATTGGCTCCCTCAAGGACACACGCATCCTCTAAACACTCGAGTTTCAATTCAGTTCTAAACATGAAAACAAAAAACTGATTTTTAAAATTACTTACTATATGTATTGAACGATTGATTTAGTTTAATATAAAAATCAATCATGCTCAAGCTAACAGCTGCAAGCTTATCTAGTTATCTTTTCTCATTGTCCTTGCCTATTTTCATATAGACACAGAAAAGATTACTAATCGTAATCATATGCTATGAATCTCAACCTAGGATTCTGAAAATGCGATGACCAGGTTTTCTTCAACCATGCCTCAACAATCTTCCTTTGACAAGTACAATAATGTGGAATTAGCCAGTATAAAAACAACAACATAACTTTCTGCTAGGCAGGGATAAATACATGTACATCAGCTTACGGAAAACTCCAGAGTTGACCTTATTTGAAAACACTCATAGATTATAAAAAAAAAGATTAACTGTAGTAAACTAATGAATTCATAGATAACAAAATGACTGACAATTCAATGCCAAAGCCCTTTGGTGTACATAAAAGAGTTTGGTTCAAAACATCACTGCTTTGTTATCTGAAATCGTGGGAGTAAGTCCACCACTTTTGAAGAAATATTTGGGCTTTTATCAACCCACAAGCAATGGGAAATGCAAATGTTTGGAATTTAGTTTTAACTTTGTGAACTGCAGAGGTTTTAGAGAATGAAATACTGAGTTTTCACGTGAAAAGAAAAGCTTTTCAGAGTAAGCTAGCTAGTAAAGCTTTTCATTACAGTCCATTTCAGCTTGCTTTTGAAATCTGATACGTATAATTGAAATGAACATTCCGAACTTACATTGCAATGTTCTGAACTGGGTTGTGAGGTAGATACAAATTTAAGTTGGCAATTTGTTTCTGCTTAACCAAGTATCTATTATTATATTCTATACAACAAATAATCTTCTTCTCCATGATTTTACCAAAGGAATTCAATTCAAAGCTTATTAAATTCGAACTTCACGACGAACTTCACAACAAACTTCCGTACCAAGTTCCCAACCTTCCAACGAATGTTGACAAATGAATTTCAAAAGCAAGCTGAAACTGGCTATAACTGTCTGCAATAAGATACAAAATCTTTCTTTCTTTCTAAAATAAACATCCTTCATTAGGATTAAAGTTAACCCTTTCACTATTAACTGGTGGGGCCTTTTAGTATTTTACTCTGGCTAATGCCAGATGATTTTACTCCTGGAGAGAAGAAGTCTAGTAGTGAAAGGGTTAATAGGGTTAAGGTGAGGGAATTGGATTTCATTGAAATTTTAGGATCGATCTTGAACTTCGATGTGAAAAGCAAAGAAAAATGAAAGAGAGTTGAAAAAAGTGAGGCTTCCCAGTGATTCACAAATTCTATTGTAATTTGTAAAAGCAGTTGAATCAAAGTCAACATTTTTTCGTAACTAAGGAACAGGCTACTGTAGGTGTCTTGCGATTCATTAAATATTTCTTCCTGTCAGCATGATTTAGTAGATAGAGAAGAGTATTCATTGTTTTTCTTCAGGCAAAGCAACAATGTTTGCAATGCTCAGAAAAGAGGGATATTTAAACACTGTTGGCTCGCCGCATAATAGAAAGAATGACATTTAATTGAAATGAATGAAAACGGATTACGAACCACTACTTCCGGCCCCAAAGAGCAAGCAACAAATATTACAATGTCAGCAAGATTAGGGACACAATCAAAATTGCGACGTTGTGAAATATGGTTTTCACATTAAATACGTCCCACAAACTCTGATGGGTCATCTCTACTCTTGATTGGAACCATTATTGGGAAGAAAAACAACAGGGATCGCTGAGGAAAGATAATATATTAAACATGATGGAAATTCTCGTCGCTAGAGACGCCAAAACAATTATATCTACGCCTCTGCTATAAATCACAACTTCTATATAAATCATTTTTTCCCACTCATACCTGTAGAAATATTTCACAAAATGAAAAACCTAACAATGTTTGAAAATACGTGTAATTCTATACGATAATGAAGACGAGAGATGAGAAAAATTATTAAGCTTGTCAATTTGATCGCTTCGTCAGTCTGGCGCTTTCAGCAGAAAAACTATAATCTATGAAATGATTTCTTAGTAGTTTGGGCTTTTAAATGTACGATTTCGTCGTGATAAGGCGGCTTAAAATACGGTTTATTCCCAAGGCTTAGATTGATTATGATAAAAGGACTTAACAACGAGAAATCAAAGGACAAAGACTAGCCAACAATAAGTTGCCACAAGGTGACTCTCCATTGCACTTCATTCATCGATGATAGGGCAACAATGCACAAAGAAAGAGTCATCCACATGGCAAGAACACATAAAAGAAATCCTTTGCTTACCTATCCTTATTCTTGAAGACAAATTTCCTCAGTTTTAAGTCCCGTAACACGATTCCAGATCGATGACAATGACTCACTGCTCGGACAATTTGAACAAATAACTTACTAGCTTCATTTTCCTTTAAACGTTTCTTCGTTCTCACGTAACTATGCAAATCACCGTAAGAACGTTGCATGAAAACGTAAGCTTTATTTTCACCAACAATAACGTCCACAATTTCATTAATGTTTTCATGGCTTGCTAAATGTCTGTACGGAGCCATTACATCGCCAAGTTTCTTTGCTTCTACAATCTTACAAGCAAGTTGAGCACGATTTTGACAATCAATAACGCGATTAAAGGAGCTCCCTGGATTTCCATCTAACAGAATGTATTTACCAATTTTAGACACACTCTGGCTGTGTGATGAAAGTGGATTACCGTTATTTCTTGACTGTTGATGACTTGGGGTTACGACAAGGTTAGTTTGCAGCGGTTCCTTTTCATTTCTTGTTTGCTCCGCTGTCAAGTTGGCCACTGACGATCGTTCAGTATTTCTTTTCGTCGCATTTCGTTGATATGGGTGACTTCGTCGGTGGTAAAGCATTTAAACTTGAACGAAAAGATAGTTCTTCTACAATCCTGTCACGATGACGATCGGTTCGCTTTAGCTGAGTTTCTTTTGAGTTCGTGATTGTCTCCCTTTCGAAGTGACGTTGCAAGTTTTTCTGTTGTGAGGAGGCCTGCGTTTGCACACGCAATCCAAATCACAAATCCACGGTGAAAAGGGAAAACTTCGTTTGTTGTAAGGGCAGGCCAACGAACGGCCAATCCCTTCAACAGACTCGGTTTAAACCTGGTGAAGCCATTCTGATGAAATCCTTTCTATTATCTGCCTGTGTCGCAACGAAACGCTAATGCAACAGAACCCAATGGCCGCCTGACGCAATTTCAAAATTTTCTTCGATGATTACGCCACGACTCCCTCATAAATGAGTTCCGACCATATGCCATATAAGGACACTATGCCCATATTTGTCTTCACCTTCTTTGTTCAAAAAGGATATTCTCCAAGGTTGTATTTATTTCCGGCCACGCTCTGATTGGTCGAGAAGCCTTTAATAGCGTGGCCCGCTTTAATCGACCAATCTGGAAGGACTACCACATGTCGCAATATCTTTTAAAATTGCTTGATTTCACAACATATTTCATCTGTTTATTGCAATCACACACGATTGAAAGCAAATAATAGGTCCCTAACATCTTTATCACAACAAAACCAATGCTATTGACCACAATCGTGACAGCATTATTTCGACAACAGGAATGTCGGTGGTCGGCAACCCGTAGGAGTTTCTCTGTTCACCTTCCCCCTTACTCTTCCTTTTTGCCCATCAGCGACCGGAAATTTCATTATTCGCTGTTAAAAATAAAATCTTTGATGTGCGTGAAATGATCCGTGATGGCTGGATATATTAACAGAGAGATTGTTGCAACACTTCAACAGACTTTTGACTTTAATTTATTCGTTAGATGATGAAATTATTGATTGAACGTATTTCACAATTATATACCCACAATAATGTATATTATGTATTACCACATTTGGGGAATATCGTTGTGGTTTGTTTTTTTCTTATTTTTTTTTTAAATAATTGATTTCTAAAACTACAGGAGAGCAAGCTCGAAATCGTGTGTATTTTGCCTCATTTTGAACAAATTTGTTCGACCACAAAAGAAGCCGAATCAAGTCTGATGCTACTGACCTTGGTGTACTAGAAGCTTTTTTTATTTTCACTAAAGACGTGAAGTCAAGTATATCAAGTAATCAGTTGGCAATTATAGATTAGCATTTCCGAAACCTCTATGAACGACATACAGTCCTGTGCAGCTGTTAGAGAACCGGCCTTTTCCGTTTAAATAATTGCTTCCAACGTGTATATGTATACAAGGTCGTTTCAAGTTAAGTATGTATATATTTGATGCAAAACTACCAAATAAGAATTCACAATACTGTACGCTAAATATCACAATCTTTTTCGGCGTAGCGCCACATACGTAATAACTGATATCAAAAAATACGTCTGGTCAGAGCTTTCTTATTTCGAAATACCAAAGGGTTTTTTTTATTTACTGTAAGCGTTATAAACTGTCAGTGTCATTTATAGTTGGCTTTTATTGATTTTAATTTAAAATGCCTGTTTGTTTCACAGTTTTTTTAGGAATTAGCAGGAAAAAGGTACAACTTTTCAAAATGAAACCATGGCTTTCACCAGCTTTGCCTTTGGCCAGCGATTTGTCCACAAGTATTATCGAAGAACTGGATGAGGTATGTCTAATGTTGATAAATATGACTATAAAATGTCCCGAACGTAACAGTATCGATTTCTATCTTTTTATGTTTATATAATAAACATTGACACTGCAGTTCTGTGTGCTACGTTTCATCTAGATACTGTACGAGATGTTTCCAAGATTCAGTCTGCATGTCGTACGTAACGACGAGTGCTAATTGCGACCATAGTTATTAAATAATAGAAAATATACATACAATATATCAAGCTGCCAAATCCTTTGTTTTATTAATATTTAAACAGTACGATTGAGTGATTGAACCCAAACGTTGCTATTGGAGCAAATAAATATTATACGTGGTGTTTCCACAAAACTTATCTATAATAGTTATTTTTCTGATTAAAAATGAGATTCTCATTACCTTTAAAATTGCGCACGGTAGCCAATCAGAAACCTGTTATATTACATCTACGTTATAAATAGAATAGTATTGCCTAAGGCCGAATTTATCATGTCGAATCAAATAGATTAGACAAAGTTCGACGTTCAAACGTCAAGCTTAGTTATAACTCCTAAGGCTATAAGCGGATAAGTGCAATTAAGTTGGATAGAACTTGCCTCCAATCCCTGTGCGGCTCGATAGCTCAACAGGTAGAGCGGCGGACCGGAATCCCGAAGGTGCGAGTTCAAATCCCGCTCGAGTCAGCCGAAATTTTTCGGTTGACTTTAGCAGTGTAAGATATCATGAAAAATCTTCTCATGTTTCTGAGGATGATTCTGTAATATAAGCGTATTGTAATACAAATTTTCACTGTTCATTATGTTGTACAGTGTACATCAGATACACAAATTGATGTAAATTTGACTGCTGTCGGACCAACAGAAATCAAGATGTCACATCCTTTTCAATCTCCTTCAATTTTGACCATCCGTACTTCTTCCAATAATTTTCTCGACAAGTTATAATTGCTCGTGTGTATCGCGTAATAAGCTTCGGAGATGCGCAGTGACGTACTACGCGCGATACCTTGTCGACTAGTACACACGAACAATTTTCCTTGTTCAAAAGCTAGCGTGACCACTGACCAGCTTTTTAACAAGGCTCCTTGTCAAGAAAAAACTTGTCAATTTGTGTCGTACACATGAACAAATAAAACTTGCTGTACAAGCTGTCGTAAGTTAAACTCAGAGAAAAACTCTGAGCTCCAGACGGGACTCGAACCCACAACCTTCCGAATGCCAGCCGGACGTTTGAGCCACTGGAACGTCGCAGATAGTAAATCGAGGTTGTTTTGGATATTTATATATTTAGTTTAACTTACGACAGCTTGTACGGCAAACTAACATACGAAAAAACGTTACCAACTCACGCTGAAAACAATACTAACATTCAAATAAAACTTGGTCGCCTGTTCGACGTCGAGTTAATAATGTATTTTGCGGTTGACTGAAATAATGCGGCTTATTACATTTAACTGACAAGGTACATATATTCGACGTTTGAAACAAGTGTTAAATTAGCCGAAGCAGTAAACACGCACTACTCACTAGGGGTAATTTCAACCGAAATTAGTTCACGGAAATCAGTTGTGCTATAGCTAGTCGGGGAGATGGAGCAGGTGGACTGAAGTTTCCTTAATAAGTTTAGATTTAATTTCCATGAAATTTCAGAGCGCGGATTTAACTTCATTTGGGGATCCTGTATAGAAGTAGAGATGATCAAAATTAAAGCGCGCTGTATTGAAGAGGATTGTAAATGTGGTTTTTCTTGATTTCTATTAGCCCAGCAGCAATCAAGTTTAGGCCAATTTATAATATTTGTACAGCTTTTATTTTGAAGTTTGAAGCTCAGAATTTCAACGTAAAGGCGGTTTTCTACTAGGCGAAAAATGTCGCGCGAAGCGACATTTTCTTTTGTATCGTAAGCTCTCGGGTGGAACTAATCAGCCAAGACAAAAGAAAAATGTCGAGTCGGTCGACAAATGTCGAAAACCGCCTTAAGAGTAGACAATTTAGGCTAAAAATAGGGTGACATCGCCCCTTAAAACGCCTTTCTTCTGAGATCAAAACTCCGACAATTTATAATTGATACTCTCTAACTTACTTACATCGGCAGTAATTTAGCCTGTCCCTCGCGCAGTAATCCGCGGTCATTTTTTCCAGAACAAATTGCGCTACTAACTATTAACGCAAAAACTTTTGTTATTGGATCCCGTCGCCCACCAGTATAGACGAAATTCCCAACATCATAAATTACTTCAATATTGTCAAACTCCCACCCGCACCTTTAACCCTTTCCGCTCCCACCTTGCTGAGGGGTCCTTGAAGAAGCAAATTAATATTGTTGCGACGCTGTTGCTAATTCACGAATTCTCCCCTCTCTCCTCCGTAGAGGCTTCTTGAGCTTTTTTGAGCTCTTCAATATATAGGCCTAAGGTTTAATATTGCAGGGGTTTATAGACTATAGAGCATAGAGTATATAGTCTACTAAACCCCTGCAAAGGAAGCAATATTAAACCCCTATATACTGAAGAGCCCAAAAAAGTTCAAGAAGCCTCTGCGGAGGAGAGAGAATTCTCCCCGTTAAGTCCCGGTCAAACGAGGATGAGAGTTGATGAGAGTTGATATGAGAGTTGACGAGAGTTGTTAGGATTTACCACGCGTAGCAGGGAGACTAGGAACGAATTTCGAAGTAAACAAAGTTCGTATTTTTACAATCTCGTACTACTGGACAAATAAATGGACAGATATATTTTGCATCCTTGCCTTTTCTTGTCAAGAAAAGTCACGAATATAGTCAAAACAAATCACGAATACAGTGAAGTTTGAGCCTGTTTTTACAAAGTGCAAACCGCTAGCCGCTAAACTCTCATCAACTCTCATATGCCAGCTCTCATGACCGGTCAAACGAGCAAAAACTCTCATCAACTCTCATTAAAATTTGAACCAGCTCAAAGTTGATGAGAGTTAATAAGAGTGCATGAGAGTCGATGAGAGTTGGTGGTCAAACGCAACCGAGAGTTGCAACTCTCATCGACTCTCATCAACTCTCATCCTCGTTTGACCTGGCCTTAACGCCAGACGATTTTACTCGTCAAGGGAAGACCCGTGGTGGCCATGGCAAAGGTGGGGTATAAATGGAAAGTGGGTCTTATTAATTTTCGTACACCAAGCGCTGATTTGTTCGTTTTATTTTTGAAAGATGTATTTTTAACAATGTGTCATAACTATCATTTATCACTCTGCGAACAGATTGCACGAAGAGAGTCATCCTGCGTCGCAGACTGTGGGCGCAAAAATGCGCGGCCCCAATATAGCCACCTCAGCTCTGGACTACGATCAAGTTTCACAACCTTCCTCAAATTAAACAGCGGGAAGAGATTCGGATTTTCTCCCGGATTTCAGTTTGAATTTTTGCGTATCCTTTGAGATTTTAGGGACTTGGATTCTTAAAGGTATACGGGCTTTTTTGGAGTGATTTGCCCCTACTTCAAAAGTAAGAGTGCTCCATGGCCATGGCAATCCTATTCCTGCGTCGCAGACGTGGGCGCAAAAAGGCGGCCCTAATACTACCTTCCTGAAATTAAACAGCGGAAATTTTTACTCATCTGCGATAAATTGCTTAATTAATTTTACCTTAGTGAGCTTTTTACCTTTACCTAGAATCGTACGTAAAAGGCTTTCAGTTTCCAGAGTTTAGAAGCCTCGTGCTTCTCAGTATTGGCCAGACGCGGGAATGGAATATTGCTCGGAATTGAATGTTTGCTGTCTGCTGCAGAGGCAGACTAGTAGTACTAAGCGCGTGAGCGTTTTTAATGAGATAAGTTTTTTGCGTAATTATGACCGATGCGCTCAAAACTGATTTCTACTCAGATGACATCTACATTCATAGTTATCAAATCTTTTTTTCTTTTGATATGTTTCTCAACCCCCACATGTACTTAAAAAGTTTGTTGACTGTATGAACTACACAATAATGCTAAAATAAAGAGATTGTGAGGGATACGCCAAAAGAAATATTTGACGTGGTCCACAATGGTGGATTCAACATTTTTGTAGCATACCTACCATCATAATTATGATTTTTTTATCGTCTGATATGTTTCTCAACCCCCAAATGTTTATAAAAAGTTTATTGATTCTATAAGCTACACAATAATGCTAAAATAAGAAGATTTTGAGTGGTACGCCAAAAAGTTCTCTTTTGAGGCGGTTTTCCACCAGGCGAAAAATGTCGCGCGAAGCGACATTTTCTTTTGTCTCGTAAGCTCTCGGGTGAACTAATTAGCCGACAAAAGAAAAATGTCGAGTCGGTCGACAAATGTCGCCTAGTGGAAAACCGCCTTTAACTACATACAACAGATCAATTGTACAGCAGAGCAACTAAAACTTTATGACCATGCTGTTGTATAATAAATAGTTTTGTTATGGAATAGTTTTGAGAACGAAATACTGACGTTTCTAGCAGAGCCCTTTATCAGAGCATCAGGATAGTAAAAAAGTGGTTGTTTTTTTTTATTTCAAACCTTCGTCATTATAAAAAGTAAAATAAAGTTGCATGACGTACCACATAAAATTCTTGAATAATGAATTTGCAGTGAATATTGAACTAAATGGCACAAACTACAACCTAAAATACAGTGTTTATAAAAACCCCGGAACCTTTAGAAAATGAATTAGTATTCTGTTCAAAACCTCTGAGCCACGGATGCGTAAAAAACACGGTCTTGTACACCTTGGGAACGTTGTTTTAAAAGAAGACTAATTCATTTTCTAAAAGGGTTCCGTTTTTTTATACACACTGTATACAGAACATGAATTTAGGTTGGGGATTTAACGTCATAGGCTGGGCCCCGCAGTTGTTTTCGGCGCCGTTTTAATTTGCCCAGAGCGTTTTCCGTTCGGCTAATTATAAATTTGTGTGCTTGTTCATTTGCACACAGGTTGTAAACAAAATAATAAAACGCGTTACACAAAACATTCATATTTCAAACGTTTGAAAACAACGCATATGATACTAGTTTAATCACTAATCGGCAAACAGTTGACAGATATTGTAATTAGTCAGTCTCCGTTCAATAAATGCCATACCTGTTCAGAGTATGTTTACAATATATTAACCTTAACATTGAGCATTTAGCTTAGAGCATGATCTTAAAAATAACGTTGAGAAATATCACTTAAACTAAAGATATTCCGATAACCGCCTGTATAAAATTAATTGTTCTCACTTGGCAATTTTTAGGCGCCAAAAAATAAAAGGCCTTTTCATTGTCATTAGCTTATTGCGGGTTAATGTCCTTCGTTTGAGTGGCATATGTATAAATAATAAATATATATCGCCGCTTTAGCCAATGAGATGGCAGTATTTTTGTCAATACTAACACGTGATAAGCTTATAGTGATAACCTTGACGCCGAAAGCATTTAATATTTACTGTAAAAGTTTATTTCACGTTTTGCTTCAATCAATTTTACTGTAGCGCTGCTAAACTTTTCTCATGTCAGTAAATGCAATTTAAACTGAAGTGAAGTGTATTCACTGGGGGAAATAATTATTTGAAAAGATGGAAAGTCAAGGACCTTTGTCATTCTCGGTCAGGTGTACAGTTAAAGCGTGTAACACAGATGCTAAACTCAATATTAAACCACAACAACAAAGGCTTTAGTAGGCTTTTCTTAATTCCAGACAAGTTCAGCGTCGCCCCGAATGGAGAAACATTGTGATGGAGTTGGAAACTCAGACGATTATAACCGTTTTACTTTATTCAGTATACCAATCGGTGACCCCAAACTTCGCTCGCAGTACAGGAGACTTCAATCTTCCATTTATAATTTTTTGGAACGGCCATGTGGAGCAATAAGCGTATCTTATCATTTTGCAGTGTAAGTATAACTTTATTTACTGAATTGTAATGGAGAATATATTTCTAAACGGGAATATATAAAACTTGCGCTGGTTAGATAAGCGGCCCCTTCAAATATTATAATAGACATAGCTAGTATCTAATTTTGATACGAAAGTGAGTCTGTGGTTTCGAGCGTGGTATTCAGTTGACGTACATTATCTATCACTATGGGCTAGCTTTTACTAATTATTTGTTGAATTTCCGGCCTATATTTCTGCACATCTTACACACAGATTTGACCGAAATTGCTTGCTAGTATTATTAGCGCAATAGCAGCTGTGTAGATATAGCGAAATGTTACCCAGATCGACAAACACATGCCAGCCCAATTTTATAGTAAACTTCCATGTTATAGCAACTTCTTTTAAATAATAAGCATGCACAAATTTTGACACTGGCTCATACATAATTGATGTGATTCTAATAAAAGAAGTCAAACTGCTAAGCTGGGTCGATCTGTTCGTTGAATGATGACCTTGAAGTTACTCAAGTCTGTTATTGTCCATATTTTATTACCCTTCAGACTTTTATACGCGCTGGTATTAACCTGAAATTAAAAAAATATTTTAGAATATTCCTTATGGATATATAGCTTAATATCAATATGAATACTTGTAAACAATTTCCCACACTCGTCCTCAAGTGAAGTGAGATATACCGGAGCGGTGCCTTTTCTGGTGGGAAACTTGCCTTCATTTCGCTTCTAAAATTACGTAAGATATTTGCAAAAGAACTCGGTTGTTTTCATTTAAAAGTAATTTCTTACCGTGAACATGCCTTTTCAATTAGTTTCTCAGTAAAAACTAGCAGATTCGGTCATTACGTTTGAACTTCTGACTAGAACTCGAGCTGATATACCATGATATTCATCACAATATAAATTAATGATCAGCTTTGCTTGATACTTTTAAATTACAATTTATAATGATTGCTATTATGCAGGTCTTCGTTTAGTTACGCGAATAAACAGTGTAGTTTTTTTGGCTGATGTTTTGTGGTTATCCATGATATTGCGTTTGCAATATAAAAACGTTTATTTAAGATTATAAAACGATAGAGAACTGTCAGTTTTATTTTACTGTTAATTAAATGTATGGGTGATTGCCAAGTCTCATTATATAAAGCATGATATTAGTATTTTTCAGCCTTGATGAAAAATGTCCATGTTTGTATTTGCTGTGGCTATATTTACTATTTAATTATTCTGTGCCTAACCCCTAATCCTACATTATCCATGGTTAATCCTATAAAAGTGCAGTAAATATATACTATATACACCAATAGCTTAATTCTTCATAAATATAGCCACTTTGTCCCTTTCCCAGCCAGAACCACAACAAACCTTACCAGTAGAAAACTGTGTTAAAATAAAGCCTCTTTTCTTCCAATCATCGCGGAAGCTGGTTTGCTGTGAGCTGTGAATGCTTGCAAAAGTTGCATCCAATTAAAAAGAACTCATAGTGAAGAAACAAGCACTGTGAGTTTCTTTTTTTAATTTGATGGAAGTACTCGCAGCTCACTGGAGTCACTGCAAACCAGTTTCTGACTGGAAAAGAGGCTTAATCCATTGCTGCCTAGGGGGTGTCTGAGGGTTCTCACTTGAGCATAATCATCTTGCACGAGTCAGAGTAAAACAACAAAGGGGCCATTTTTGACTGGCTCAGATGGGATCAGTGCAAATATAGAAAAAGAGAAGAGATGAAATATCCACTACATCGTGATAATGTTCCAATTATTTAAATATGGAGTCTCATTCACTTTCCATGATTGAAATGTATAAAAAAGAGAATAATAACAGACTTTTTTTGTTTACTTTGATGAATAAAATTGTCTGACATTAGACAGAGTAAAATTATTTAGAGACAGACAGGCTAAGGCGGGAATGGTGTAATGACTTGTTAATTGCATTGTTGGACCCATTGCTGCCTTGGATGTCTGAGGGTTCTCCTTTCAGTGATTAAAATTGTCTGGTATTAGACAGTACAACAATCAAGGAACTGTTTTTGGCATGCTCACCTATTGCTACAGTACCTAGGATGTCTGACAAGGGCAGTGGAGTGGGGGGAGGGGGGCTATAGACCCCCATCAATATTTCTAAGAAGGGGCTAAAAAAGGCCTAAAGGTTGCTGGGGGGTGGGGGTGGGGGGTGGGGGGTGGGTGAAATACACTTGTTATTTTATTGATGAATGAGCCCTTCCAATATGAAACATCTTCCACGACCACTGATATCTGAGGGTTCTCAACTTGACAGGTAAAATCATCTGGTGTTAGGCAAAGTAAAACAATAAGGGGTTATATTATGATGAAGTACCAGTATATTGTTTTGTTGCTGCCATTATAGTTAGGGCTTTTTGGTGGATGTATATAAACTCACACTACTGTAATTCAGGCTTCAAAATAAGTGTCGGTCACCGGTCACTGACTGGTAAAATTTTACAGTTTGACCAGCAAATACCATCGCTTGGTGGACATGCATGACCGGTGAATTTTTTAATCCAAGTGAGAGCGAATGTGTCAAATTGTTATACGATATGCTGGTGTTGTGGCATTGTGCCTATATACAAATATAATTCATAATCTATATTATAATACCTTTATCTGTGTGTGTGTGCGTGTTTGTTTGTCTCACCGTCGTTACCTAAAAACTCGAAAATGGTTACACTGTTGGCCCGTTGTATATTATTGTTTCTAAACTCACGAGCCATGCGAACGACGAGCGCAAATAAGTATAACTAAAAATGACTGTAAAAATTCCGCTGTGACTGGCAAATTTATTGAGCCGCCGGTCATAGTGACCAGTATACGTTTCAAATTTATTTCGAGCCTGCTGTAATTAGATTTTATTTACAGTTATGTGGCATTAGACAAATTAAGTATGTACAGTATTTCACAAAGGCAATAAGTACCACAGTTCTCACTGAAGTATTGCTATTAAAATGTTAGTGAATCACCATTGTTTGATTGTTGTAGGTTTGCATTGGTCGTTGCTGGTCTGGTATTTGCTGTCTTGGAAACTATGCCTGGGCTTATGGATGATCAGGATCTTAAATTTGGAATCTATATTCTGGTATGAAAAATGAATACCTATAAACTTGTGATACACAAGAAGCTCCCTATGAACATATACCTCCAACCCAGCCACTCCCACTCACCTACCCTTACACCCAGCCAGCCAGCCAGACACCCACCTACCACTCCACTCACCTACCTACCTACCACTCTACTCACCCACCCACCTACCTACCTACTACTCCACCCACCTACCTGCCACTCCATACACCTACCTACCACTCCACCCACCTACCTACCACTCCACTCACCCACCCACCACTCCTCCCCTACCTACCACTCCACTCACCTACCTACCACTCCACCTATTACCTACTATACCACCCACCTACCTACTACTCTACTCACCCACCAACCACCCCTCCCACCTACCTACCACTCCACTCACTCACCCACCTACCTACTACTCCACCCACCTACCTACCTACCGCTCCACCCACCTACCTACCACTCCACTCACCCACCTACCACTCCACCCACTACCTACTACACAACCCACCTACCTACTACTCCACCTACCTACCACTCCATACACCTTCCTACTACTCCACCCACATAGCACTCCACTCACCCACCAACCACTCCACCCACCTACCTAACACTCCACTCACTCACCAACCACTCCACCCACCTACCTACCACTCCACCCACCCACCAACCACACCACCCACCCACCTACCACTCCACCCACCTACCACTCCACCCACCTGCCACTCCACCCACCCACCTACCACTCCACCCACTACCTATTACAACACCCACCTACCTACTACTCCACCCACCAACCTACCACTCCATACACCCACCTGCCACTCACCCACCTACTCCTCCACCTACCACTCCACCGACCTACCTACCACTCCACCCACCCACCTAGCAGTCCACTCACCTACTACCACTCCATACACCTACCTACTACTCCACCCACCTACCTACCCCTCCACCCACCACCACCAACTACACCACCCAACTACCTACTACTCCACCCACCTACCACTCCATACATCCACCTACCACTCCACCCACCTACCACTCCACCCACCTACCACTCCACCCACCTACCACTCCACCCACCTAACACTCCATCCACCTACCCACTTACCACTCCACCCAGTGCCTACCACTCCACCCACCTACCACTCCATCCACCTAACACTCCATCCACCTACCACTTCACCCACCTACCACTCCACCCACCTACCACTCCACCCACCTACCACTCCACCCACCTACCACTCCACCCACCTACCACTCCACCCACCTACCACTCCACCCACCTACCACTCCACCCACCTACCACTCCATCCACCTACCACTCCACTCACCTACCACTCTGCCCAGTGCCTATCACTCCACCCACCTACCACTCCACCCACCTACCACTCCACCCACCTACCACTCCACCCACCTACCACTCCACCCACCTACCACTCCACCCACCTACCACTCCACCCACCTACCACTCCACCCACCTACCACTCCACCCACCTACCACTCTGCCCACCTACCACTCCACCCACCTACCACTCCACCCACCTACCACTCCACCCACCTACCACTCCACCCACCTACCACTCCATCCACCTACCACTCCATCCACCTACCACTCCACCCACCTACCACTCCACCCAGTGCGTACCACTCCACCCACCCACCCACCCACCCACCTACCACTCCACCCACCTAACACTCCATCCACCTACCACTCCACCCACCCACGTACCCTCCACCCACCCATGTATCACTCCACCCACCCACCTACCACTCCACCCACCTACCACCCCAGCCACCTACTACTCCACCCACCCACTTATCACTCCACCCACCCACTTTCACTCCACCCACCCACCTACCACCCACCTACCTACCTACCACTCCACCCACTCCATACAACTACTCTATACATGCACCTAAGTACTCTCCTCTACTTCTCCATCCTTCCATTCCTTATCTAAGACTGATAAAGATTGTAAATAATAAAAGTGACAATCAATTTTAATTTCAGCTGAAGCCTTTTTTTGTTTTGCTTTAGGAAGTGTTTCTTCTTACTTTATTTACTCTGGAGTATGTTCTTCGAATGTGGTCGGCTGGATGTCGAAGTACTTATGTTGGCTTTCTTGGTCGTGTTCGTTTTGCTTTTAAACCATTTGTTGTTGTTGGTAAGTTCCAAAGAAGTTGTTAAAAAATATAATGATGTTGTTTTCTACTTTTACTGCGATTTTCAGTTGAGCTTGGAGATAGATAGTTTTATTGAAAAGTTTGATCATTGAAACGCACAAGTTGCCAAGGGAAATTCAAAACGTTGCCATGTGAGAATTTGAATGTTGTCAAGGGCAAATTTAAAAGTTTAGGCACAGGGAGCCCATCTTGGCAGCGCGTGGGCACCTGTGGCAGACTCGAAAGACGCGCGGGGACTGTGGCAGGGGATTTAAAAAAACGAAAAACGTTACCGGAAGCGGGAAAAAGGTGGAAAAAAGGAAAAACGGGGGAAAAGGGGGGGGGGGGGGAGGGAGAGGAAAAAATATAAGGGATGAAACACCAAACGTTCAATGTGGAATGTGTTCCGCAAGTAGCCAAGACATTTCGTATCGTCGGGAGCCACTGTTGGAATACTGAAACCGACTGAAACTCAGAGTCAGATCAATGTGCAATAAGTCAATAATCCTGAGACTTTCCGCTTTATCCAAAAAGCTTATCGTAGGATTTTGTAGCTATCCGAAGTGTCAGCGATGATGTAGTGTCCTAACTACTTGCGGAACACATCTCTCGAAAATACGATATGTAATTTAGCTGCAAAATCACGGCTAAAAGGTAAGATTTTGCCTCATTTTGATTATATTTTGATAAATGAATAATTATCACAACTACTTCGCTCAATTGTCTTACAATTTTAATACCTATAGCCGCTTAAAACGATGTTCAAAACAAGGAAGAATTCGTGTTTCATCCCTTTATTATTTTCCTAAACACATCACGATCGAGTGTGCCACAGGTGCCCACGCTCTGCCAAGATGGGCTCCCTGTGGTTTAGGTAACGCCTTAATTTCTATTGGTCAAAATGCGCAAACATTCAAATTTCCCATGGGAGTGTGTCAAATTGTGAAATGATCAAACTTTTCAATAAAACTTTTGGTCTCCAAGCTCAACTGAAAGTCACAGTAATATCAATTCATTCTATGTACAGATCTTATTGTCATTGGATCTACATGTGCTGTTATTATTCCTGCTCAGAAACCAAACTTATCATCTGCAATAAGGTTAGTGTATAGAACTAATTTTCCATATACATGTACAATATCAGAGTGCAGTATATTTTGTAGAATTGCAGTCAGTGTCGCATTATGTTAACCATTGCTGTATAAAACATGTTTGAGAAAGTTGCTCATCCAGGTTAGAGTAGTCTTGAGAACGACTGTTAGTGGTGGTATAGTGACTGACGTTTCGACGGCCTCAGTGCATGGTAGACTTTCTTACAATCCTTTTCAAACATTTTTGACCTTTCGACATTTTTGACCTCTCGGTTCCTCGTTGAAAAGGACTTTTCCCACCTGCAGCGCGCCAAAATTCACCGGTGAATTTTTCGACTGATGACGTAATTCGGGAAGTAATTTATATATTCGGGCTAAATTGCTAAGTCCTATCTTTGGAAGTTGGAGTGAAAAACTCTTGAAAACGTTTTAGTAGGAGTAGAACCACTTTCCATTGCATGTACGACAACCCGAAACACGTCAAAACAGGGCGATTTACATTTCAGCGATTTCCCGCCAGAATATTTAATTAGATTCAAAAACCTGCAAGCGAAACATGTCCGCCTCTTTCCTCCCGCTTTTCCGCTCTCCCGCCTTTCCGCTCCCCCGCAAAAACTAGCGCTAAGAGGCGGACTTGGAGCAAGTCTACCTCAGTGGTGGTACTCTGAAGATGACCGCCGCTGAGGCCGTCGAAGCATCAGTCACTAAGACTACTCTAACGTAACAGAGAATGTAAGTGGTCTAACGTTTCGAGCGAAGGCCCTTCGTCAGAAAGAAACGTTAGACCACTTACGTTCTCTGTTTCGGCAGTATTAACCTACTATACCATATTTCGATTGTTGTTTCAACACTGCCTACGCAGCACACTACTTTTACTACTCTAACCTAGATGAGCAACTTTCTCAAACATGTTATAATACTCCTGGGTTCAAACCATTTACTTTATTGTGTAATAAAAGTAGCGTGCTGCGTAGGCAGTGTAGAAACAACAATCGAAATATAGTAAGGTTAGATATACTGCCGAAACAGAGAATGTAGGAGTCTAACGTTTCGAGCGAAGGCCCTTCGTCAGAGAGAAACGTCTGTTTCTGACGAAGGGCCTTCGCTCTTAAAACAGTGAGATAAATGTTGCCATCTTAAGCCGGTTTTCCACTAGGCGACTTTTTTCGCGCGAAGCGACTTTTTCTTTTGTCTCATGAGCTCTGAGTTGGAACTAATCAGAAATCTATTGAATTTGAACAAAAGAAAGTCGCTTCGCGCGGAAAAAGTCGCCTAGTGGAAAACCGGTTTAAGGGTCTGTTTATATGGAGGCGAGCCAGTCCGGTTACCCGAGCCAACCCGCTTTGCCGAGATGGTTTTTATTGTGTTTACATGAGAAGGGCTAGCCCGCCTAGCTGGGCTGGCTTGCTTGTTGTGCTAATTGCGTAATTTATCATGCAGTTCTGATAAGACACGAAGTCTCATTGTTTTAAATATGAACTGTACATGAACAAACAGAACTTGTGAATTGTTAATTGTTAATATGTCGAAAAAAACTGATAAAAACAAATTTTGAGACAACGATGTAAGATATGCAGTGAAATAAAAGTAGCGTACTGCGTAGGCAGTGTTGAAACAACAAGCGAAATATAGTATAAAGAAATAGAGAACGTAGGAGCCTTCATCAGAGAGAAATGTGATACACGGTATGCAGTTTGACCTCCATTTTGTTCCGTCTTTCGCAGTTTAGTTACTCATTGCATATTTATGTTTTTTAGCATTTTGAGGTTTTTTCAAGTGTTGCGAATGGTTCGTTTTGATCGTCAAGGTGGATCATGGAAACTTCTTGGCGCAGTTCTCTATCTTCACCGTCAGGTATATGAAGTTATCATCTGAATGATTGCTTTCATTAAACATCTGTGTGTGTGTGTGTGTGTTTGTTTGTTTGTTTGTTTGTTTGTTTGTTTGTTTGTTTGTTTGTTTGTTTGTTTGTTTGTTTGTTTGTTTGTTTGTTTGTTTGTTTGTTTGTTTGTTTGTTTGTTTGTTTGTTTGTTTGTTTGTTTGTTTGTTTGTTTGTTTGTTTGTTTGTTTGTTTGTTTGTTTGTTTGTTTGTTTGTTTGTTTGTTTGTTTGTTTGTTTGTTTGTTTGTTTGTTTGTTTGTTTGTTTGTTTGTTTGTTTGCTTGCTTGCTTGCTTGCTTGCTTGCTTGCTTGCTTGCTTGCTTGCTTGCTTGCTTGCTTGCTTGCTTGCTTGCTTGCTTGCTTGCTTGCTTGCTTGCTTGCTTGCTTGCTTGCTTGCTTGCTTGCTTGCTTGCTTGCTTGCTTGCTTGCTTGCTTGCTTGCTTGCTTGCTTGCTTGCTTGCTTGCTTGCTTGCTTGCTTGCTTGCTTGCTTGCTTGCTTGCTTGCTTGCTTGCTTGCTTGCTTGTCTGTTTTGTTTTGTTTTGTTTTGTTTTGTTTTGTTTTGTTTTGTTTTGTTTTGTTTTGTTTTGTTTTGTTTTGTTTTGTTTTGTTTTGTTTTGTTTTGTTTTGTTTTGTTTTGTTTTGTTTTGTTTTGTTTTGTTTTGTTTTGTTTTGTTTTGTTTTGTTTTGTTTTGTTTTGTTTTGTTTTGTTTTGTTTTGTTTTGTTTTGTTTGTTTGTTTGTTTGTTTGTTTGTTTGTTTGTTTGTTTGTTTGTTTGTTTGTTTGTTTGTTTGTTTGTTTGTTTGTTTGTTTGTTTGTTTGTTTGTTTGTTTGTTTGTTTGTTTGTTTGTTTGTTTGTTTGTTTGTTTGTTTGTTTGTTTGTTTGTTTGTTTGTTTGTTTGTTTGTTTGTTTGTTTGTTTGTTTGTTTGTTTGTTTGTTTGTTTGTTTGTTTGTTTGTTTGTTTGTTTGTTTGTTTGTTTGTTTGTTTGTTTGTTTGTTTGTTTGTTTGTTTGTTTGTTTGTTTGTTTGTTTGTTTGTTTGTTTGTTTGTTTGTTTGTTTGTTTGTTTGTTTGTTTGTTTGTTTGTTTGTTTGTTTGTTTGTTTGTTTGTTTGTTTGTTTGTTTGTTTGTTTGTTTGTTTGTTTGTTTGTTTGTTTGTTTGTTTGTTTGTTTGTTTGTTTGTTTGTTTGTTTGTTTGTTTGTTTGTTTGTTTGTTTGTTTGTTTGTTTGTTTGTTTGTTTGTTTGTTTGTTTGTTTGTTTGTTTGTTTGTTTGTTTGTTTGTTTGTTTGTTTGTTTGTTTGTTTGTTTGTTTGTTTGTTTGTTTGTTTGTTTGTTTGTTTGTTTGTTTGTTTGTTTGTTTGTTTGTTTGTTTGTTTGTTTGTTTGTTTGTTTGTTTGTTTGTTTGTTTGTTTGTTTGTTTGTTTGTTTGTTTGTTTGTTTGTTTGTTTGTTTGTTTGTTTGTTTGTTTGTTTGTTTGTTTGTTTGTTTGTTTGTTTGTTTGTTTGTTTGTTTGTTTGTTTGTTTGTTTGTTTGTTTGTTTGTTTGTTTGTTTGTTTGTTTGTTTGTTTGTTTGTTTGTTTGTTTGTTTGTTTGTTTGTTTGTTTGTTTGTTTGTTTGTTTGTTTGTTTGTTTGTTTGTTTGTTTGTTTGTTTGTTTGTTTGTTTGTTTGTTTGTTTGTTTGTTTGTTTGTTTGTTTGTTTGTTTGTTTGTTTGTTTGTTTGTTTGTTTGTTTGTTTGTTTGTTTGTTTGTTTGTTTGTTTGTTTGTTTGTTTGTTTGTTTGTTTGTTTGTTTGTTTGTTTGTTTGTTTGTTTGTTTGTTTGTTTGTTTGTTTGTTTGTTTGTTTGTTTGTTTGTTTGTTTGTTTGTTTGTTTGTTTGTTTGTTTGTTTGTTTGTTTGTTTGTTTGTTTGTTTGTTTGTTTGTTTGTTTGTTTGTTTGTTTGTTTGTTTGTTTGTTTGTTTGTTTGTTTGTTTGTTTGTTTGTTTGTTTGTTTGTTTGTTTGTTTGTTTGTTTGTTTGTTTGTTTGTTTGTTTGTTTGTTTGTTTGTTTGTTTGTTTGTTTGTTTGTTTGTTTGTTTGTTTGTTTGTTTGTTTGTTTGTTTGTTTGTTTGTTTGTTTGTTTGTTTGTTTGTTTGTTTGTTTGTTTGTTTGTTTGTTTGTTTGTTTGTTTGTTTGTTTGTTTGTTTGTTTGTTTGTTTGTTTGTTTGTTTGTTTGTTTGTTTGTTTGTTTGTTTGTTTGTTTGTTTGTTTGTTTGTTTGTTTGTTTGTTTGTTTGTTTGTTTGTTTGTTTGTTTGTTTGTTTGTTTGTTTGTTTGTTTGTTTGTTTGTTTGTTTGTTTGTTTGTTTGTTTGTTTGTTTGTTTGTTTGTTTGTTTGTTTGTTTGTTTGTTTGTTTGTTTGTTTGTTTGTTTGTTTGTTTGTTTGTTTGTTTGTTTGTTTGTTTGTTTGTTTGTTTGTTTGTTTGTTTGTTTGTTTGTTTGTTTGTTTGTTTGTTTGTTTGTTTGTTTGTTTGTTTGTTTGTTTGTTTGTTTGTTTGTTTGTTTGTTTGTTTGTTTGTTTGTTTGTTTGTTTGTTTGTTTGTTTGTTTGTTTGTTTGTTTGTTTGTTTGTTTGTTTGTTTGTTTGTTTGTTTGTTTGTTTGTTTGTTTGTTTGTTTGTTTGTTTGTTTGTTTGTTTGTTTGTTTGTTTGTTTGTTTGTTTGTTTGTTTGTTTGTTTGTTTGTTTGTTTGTTTGTTTGTTTGTTTGTTTGTTTGTTTGTTTGTTTGTTTGTTTGTTTGTTTGTTTGTTTGTTTGTTTGTTTGTTTGTTTGTTTGTTTGTTTGTTTGTTTGTTTGTTTGTTTGTTTGTTTGTTTGTTTGTTTGTTTGTTTGTTTGTTTGTTTGTTTGTTTGTTTGTTTGTTTGTTTGTTTGTTTGTTTGTTTGTTTGTTTGTTTGTTTGTTTGTTTGTTTGTTTGTTTGTTTGTTTGTTTGTTTGTTTGTTTGTTTGTTTGTTTGTTTGTTTGTTTGTTTGTTTGTTTGTTTGTTTGTTTGTTTGTTTGTTTGTTTGTTTGTTTGTTTGTTTGTTTGTTTGTTTGTTTGTTTGTTTGTTTGTTTGTTTGTTTGTTTGTTTGTTTGTTTGTTTGTTTGTTTGTTTGTTTGTTTGTTTGTTTGTTTGTTTGTTTGTTTGTTTGTTTGTTTGTTTGTTTGTTTGTTTGTTTGTTTGTTTGTTTGTTTGTTTGTTTGTTTGTTTGTTTGTTTGTTTGTTTGTTTGTTTGTTTGTTTGTTTGTTTGTTTGTTTGTTTGTTTGTTTGTTTGTTTGTTTGTTTGTTTGTTTGTTTGTTTGTTTGTTTGTTTGTTTGTTTGTTTGTTTGTTTGTTTGTTTGTTTGTTTGTTTGTTTGTTTGTTTGTTTGTTTGTTTGTTTGTTTGTTTGTTTGTTTGTTTGTTTGTTTGTTTGTTTGTTTGTTTGTTTGTTTGTTTGTTTGTTTGTTTGTTTGTTTGTTTGTTTGTTTGTTTGTTTGTTTGTTTGTTTGTTTGTTTGTTTGTTTGTTTGTTTGTTTGTTTGTTTGTTTGTTTGTTTGTTTGTTTGTTTGTTTGTTTGTTTGTTTGTTTGTTTGTTTGTTTGTTTGTTTGTTTGTTTGTTTGTTTGTTTGTTTGTTTGTTTGTTTGTTTGTTTGTTTGTTTGTTTGTTTGTTTGTTTGTTTGTGAACTAAAACTTGTCTTATTGCATTTTTACTAGGAACTTCTGACAACCTTCTACATTGGATTTTGCAGTTTAATTTTCGCCACATTTTTTGTATACCAAGCAGAGAAAACAGTGAATAAGGCTGAGTTTGAAACATTTGCTGACTCATTTTGGTGGGGGGTGGTAAGTAGTTTGAGTATTTCCATTACTATTTACTTTGATGAAGAACTAGTTCAAAAGGTCAGAACTTTGTTTTGTAAAATCTTTAGCAGCTAGTTTACCACTTTTGAGATTTTTTGAACTGAGTTTATTTTCGGTACTTAGTTGTTTCTGGAAGTGAAATGTTTGGAAAGGTGGCCAAACTCGTTGTTTTATGTTTTTATTCATGTTTAGTTTAGTTTAGTTTAAGCCTACCCTGGGTGCCAGAGGCTCTGAGTTTGTGTTTGGGAGAGAGAGAGCCTCTGGTCTCGCGAGCTTCAAATCTCACTTTGGCGAGTTACTTCCTGTTGATTATTCTCACAGTTGAGTGAAATTTGAAACGCACGTTGCTATGTTACGATTGTTCAAAGTCCTCGACAGGCAGCAAAGCATACTTCGTTTTCGATAAGGAAACTATGGATTTTATCTCAATTCTAACTCACTGTGGAAAGAATAATTATCGGACTTCCTCTGTTCACAAAAACTAGACTTTCGCTTTGGTATTTCAGTGAGCTGAAACGGGAATCCGAGACTCAGAGGTGTATGGTTTAAGTTTTTAATATTTTTAATTACTTCCTGTTGATTATTCTCACGGATAGCCCACTCGTTCATTACTTCGTTTTCGATAAGGAAACTATGGATTTTATCTCAATTCTAACTCACTGTGGAAAGAATAATTATCGGACTTCCTTTTTCAGTGAGCTGAAACGGCAATCCGAGACTCAGAGGTGTATGGTTTAAGTTTTTAATATTTTTAATATTTTTAATTACTCATGGTCACGCGTGACTTGCTTTGATTAACCAATAGTAACGCTTTCAGAAATTTAGGCCAATCAAAAACCGAGTTCAGATATTGAACTCGCGAAAGTGAGGTCTGAAGCTCGCGAGGCCAGAGGCTCTCCCAAACACAAACTCAGAGCCTCTGGCACCCAGGGTAGTTTAAGCCTAAAACGGAAAGATTGATATGTTTCAAGGCATCGTCAACATAAATTGACCGCATCAAAAAAGATGGCGACTTGTACATTTAACCACAATCATTCGCGTGCAGTAAATATTATTTCTTGTGAAATTAACACTTTGAGGCCTGGACCTCTCCCTGTGCTGAATAAAATGGATCGTCTGACGTTAGCCAGAATAAAATACTAAAGACTCCTCTTCAGACTTCAAAGAGTTATTGGAAGATATGGTTTTAAAATGATCAACTTTGGAGGGAATGAAGTTCTTGCTTACTTAATCCATCTTAGCATAATAAACAATGTTGAGTTGTTATTTGAGCTGATTTGAGGTCGCAAAGCATTGTGGTTAAATCTACCTCCCATCTTTTTTGGTACCATCAACGGACCTTTTCACCAATAGCGGCGCCATCTTGAATTCGCAATGCATTGTGGTCTATCCAGGGTAACAAGCTCTATTAAAAAAGTGATTGCTTAGTGTGGAGACACAATGAGGTAAATTTATCTTTATAAATATTTTCGTGGCAACAATGTCTAAATATGAACGTTGTAATATTAGTGAAAGTAATAATGTTTGGACGTATAAGGATACATTTATCATGAATCTATCCTTATACGTCGGAGAATTGCTGCTTTTACCAATATGACAATTATTATATTTAGACATTGTTGCCACGAAAGTATTTATAAATAAAAAATTACCGAATTGTGTCTCAACACTACGCAATCACCTTTTTAATTAACCTTGTTACCCTGGATAGACCACAATGCATTGCGAATTCAATATGGCGCCGCTATTGGTTAAAATGTCAATAGACGAATTTCAGGGTGTTGCGTGTGCATCATTTTTCAAAAAAACTGGCAACCTCCACTCAACGTAAACGTACTGTTTAAAATCAACAAAGTATAGATACAGTTTCTGGATGTTTAATGCTGTTATTCTGCTGTTGTTGGCTCGCTAGCAAGTCTGTTTGCCATTGCTTACTTTGTGGGGAGCCCGCCAAGAGCCCGCCAATTCCTTTGCAAAGTGATGCGCGGGCAAAACCCTGAAATCCGCCTATTGTAATTCACGATTTTGCTGATTTACTGATGTTTGATTTTTGTGTTGTATTCAAGGTAACTCTTACTACGGTTGGTTATGGTGATAAAGTACCAAAAAGCTGGGCTGGTCGAGGCATTGCTGCATTCTTTGCTATCATGGGAATATCATTCTTTGCTTTACCAGCTGTGAGTTAGAACCCAGTCCTTGTCCACACGTATCCGTTTTCGTTTGAAAACGTTTTTACTACGTTTTAAAAAATCCGCGTCCACACGAGAACAGGAAAACGGCATTTTCAAAATGTTCCAGTTTGGAGACCGTCTTCGAAAAGTTCCGTTTTTGATTACCGCTTCATCGTTTACGTGCGGACGGAAGGCTGATTCGTGATGAAGTTGCGTTTTTAATTTTTACAGTATAAAAATTCGAATACGTGTGGACGGGAAGTCAATTTATTTCTTGTTAGTGGTTAAAATTGTACAACCTGTTACAGTTTCTTTATTTGTGTAAAATAACATTTTTAACCAAAAGAATAGCGAGATGGAAGCTTCTACAGCAGGGCAAAAAAATGCATTTTATCGTATTAATAACAACGTATTAATAGCAAGCGTTTTTCAATCCTGTTGCGTTTACACGGCCAAGTTAAGCGCGATTAACTGATCGTGCTCAGTTTAATCCACCTCCTTGAGGTGGTGCAAACTAATTGCGATTAATATACGTCGATCTGTCTACACGGACATTTTAAGCCCGCTTAAATTTAGTCAGATGTGGCTCAGATCCCGCTTAAATTTTGGCCGTGTAAACGGGGTCTATATCACTACTACCATATGTTATCCTCAATAAGTTATGTCATTTTACTTTGGTCGTTAATCATGTAAACCTGGTATTATAGGATCATTTTCTTTCTTTTCTTTTTTGTTTTATTTCGTAGGGAATTCTTGGTTCTGGTTTTGCCCTCAAAGTATCTCAACAACAAAGACAAAAACAAGCCAAGAGAAGACGAAGGCCAGCTGCAATGTTAATTCAGGTAGATAGCACAGGGGTTTTTTACGGACTTAATCAAAAAAATACTAAGTTCTAAAAGGGCTATGTATGAGAGTGTAAAAAAAGTAGAGTGTTATGTAGATAGTGTTTTAGAGCAAAGTGAAAAAGTGGTAAACTGCTGAGATTAGTTTTGATAACGAAATACTGACGTTTTTAGCGGAAGCCTTCATTTTACTATGATGAAGGACTCTGCTCGAAACGTCAGTATTTCGTTCTCAAAATTAATCTCGACAGGGTGCCACCTTTTCACATTAATCTGGTAAATTTATCTTGTAAATTTACACTTTACGGGAAAATAACTGGCGACCGCTAGGCGCTAGTCAGATTGTCTGAAGTAGCGTCTGTCATGGGTGGCACATGACCATTTTCAGATTCAAAATGGCGGCATTTATAGGTGCTAATGGTAATGGATGCTGAACGATACCTGTAAGAATCGAACTATTGACACAGACCCACAACAGGTATTTAAACATTACATAATTGCTCGGCAAAATTTTCATCTTCAATTTTTCCGAGATTTCCATCTTTAATTTGTCCGTCTATTTTCCCGTCGTTAAAACAAGAAAGCCGGACGCAAACTACCGTCCAGACTGGGACAGTGGAAGACCATCAAAATCCGCCAGTCAGAAGCCTTTCGTCTTCTATCATATGAAGACTTTGTCGAGTTATGACGACACTTGGAAAAGGTTGATAAATTAAGACATGTACACTCTAAGGAGAACTCGGCTACGCCTCACTTCTTTACGATTTTCTCGTGTTTTTCAGCACTTCTTTATTGAACTGGCGACTTCATAAAACAAAATGTCTGTATATACATGGAAAGACCATCGGAATATTTTGTTTATATACAAATTCGAGATCATGTTCTACTGATATTCCTATTTGGTCAGACAAATAATTCAGTACGCCTCTTGAGTTTTGGTTCCAAAAGTAGTAAGGGTTATTAAACCGACTGAGGTCAATTAGTTGTTTTATAAAGCGGGGGCGTAATAGGTGGTAAATCGAAGAAGCTATAGATCGTTTTCACCTGACGTCACGGCGGCCATATTGGTGTACCGAAACAATGAAATGGCGGCCATATTGGTGTACCATTAGTGTACCGCGCTATTCTTATTCAAATATTTCGTATTATACAATACCACTGATCTCAATACAATACTGATACAATCTCGATTGTGATTGGCTAACAACCTACAGATAATTCTTGATATCTTGCCACCTACAAAATATCAAAAATTATCTGTAGGTATGACGCGCTGACCAGCGGTTTGAACAAAACATACATGGCGGCCGTCCTTAGGAGTGAAGATCAGAAGCGGATTAATCCGGCGGATTTGGCACGTTTTGTTGACGCTAAAACCACCAAGAAAAAACAAGCGAGCTACACATACAGCTGTTAGAGTTTAAAGCAGTGTTTGAAAGAGAAAATTGTATTTGACAGCGAAAAAAGTTAGCGAACCTCAAACTGAAGACGGTATGAATATTTACTATTTTTACCTAACTTTGTAAAAGACTTTCTAAAGGCTTCTACATTTATAGTTGTATAATAAAACAATTATTGAATTCGGTTAGCGCATGATATCAAGAATTATCAAGGCCTCTGTTTGTGTTATCCGCCTCAGCCTTCGGCTTCGGCAGATAACACAAACCTCGGCCTTGATAATTCTTGATATCATGCTCAACCTCATCCAATAATTGTATATTGTTTTACCGCCCCCATGGGTCCACCGATCACGTGAGTGAAAACGATCCATACATTCTCTCCTCAATCATTAATAATTCATGAGGAAAACATAATGAAATCAGTTACCGAGACGTTGTTGTGAAATGTGGTAATAAACACCCATAAATTAAGACAAGTTTTACCTCAAATTTCTCTTTAAATACTATCTGATTTAACAACACCTAACACTTCTCGGTGTTTTCAAATCAGATAATAAACGGCTTCTCGTGTATGGTATATTACTTCTCAAACTGTCACTGTTATTTATTAAGCCCTGTTTACACAGCCTTAATTTAAGCACGCTTAAGTTCAGCGTGCTTAAAATGCGCCACCTTGGTGCGTTTACACGGTCATTTAATAATCCCTTACTAAAACACGTACACGAGCTATATATTTTTGGTTTTGGAAGCTTCGTATGGGTAGCGTGCGTCAAAGAACAACGGAAAACACAAAGAAACAAAGGAACGAAGAATAGCGAGATGGAAGCTTCTACAGCAGGGCAAAAACATGCATTTTATCGTATTAATAACACCGTATTAATAGCAAGCGTTTTTCAATCCCGTTGCGTTAACACGGCCAAGTTAAGCGCGATTAACTGATCGTGCTCAGTTTAATCCACCTCCTTGAGGTGGTGCAAACTAATCGCGATTAATTTACGCCGATCTGTTTACACGGACATTTTAAGCCCGCGCTTAAAGTCAGATGTGGCTCAGATCCCGCTTAAATTTTGGCCGTGTAAACAGGGCTTAAGATAGATATTTGTGCCATTTGCAATAAGTACTTTTTCTCCTCCGTGATCTAGTGCAACTGGCGATATTACGCTTCTCGTAAAGACTCCAAGTTAATTGCTACTTGGTCACCGTATATCAGATTTCTTCAAGAAAAGAACGTTCGAAAGGAAGAAACGCAAAATAATTCGGAGAAACCCGTTCAGATTACTGGTCGTGCGAGAAAAATATCGATATTTGGTCGCAAGACTTCCGGGTTGTCATCAGATGGTATTTCTAAACCAGAGTCGAGTGCGAGTGCGGCGACGACTCCCGAGCATTTCCGATTGAGAAGTAAGAGGAGTATTGGAAATGATTTCTTTCCTTCAAGTGATTCACTCCAAGATACTGATGACGAGCATGGTAAGGAAATAAAAGGACTGGGTACTAAACTAATGATCACGTGAGCAAAGAGCAAATTCTGCAGCATATTCTCTCATCTAAAATTCAATATAATCTTGAATTCTAAAGGAATTGCAACTCATTACCAGAAATTGATGACAAAATGGTTGCCGCTTAAGGGCTAATTTACATATAGCCTTTATAAAATGGCATCCAATTTTGAACAGTAATATATAGAGACTAGAGAAAATATTAAAATGAAAATTCTGCTAATTGAGTGTCTGGCCATACTATTTGCCGACCTCGCTATCTGAGCAACAGCAATTTTCAAATTATATGCCAAATGACTATATCTCTCGAGCTATCGTTTGTCAATGTTTGAGCCTCCATCAATCATGGTCTTGTTGTCATTACAAGTCGGGTAGTTGTTAAATTGGAGGTATACAACTTCAGCCAATTTGGTCAATGTGTAATCTATTACATGCAAGATAAGGGTTCCTCTATCAACTCTCGAACACTTGACCAAAGACGATTTTGAAAGTTGCATGACCTGCTTATTTGTTTACTATATTTCAACACAATTTGGCAGATCGTAGATATACCTGATGAAAATAAATAGGTGACTGAATTATTGGATAATAGTTGTTTAGATCAGGAGGTCGACAATCATGCATTTCTAAGTGAAACATCACTCAATACTATCGTTCCTTGCTGGGCTTGAACGAAGATGTGTGGATCGAAGTTAATGTTGGTACAAATGTCCCGCAACACTCAATCCGCAGTATGCCAAGTCTTCAAACAACGTCTTTAATGATACCGAGCGGGTAACCAAGATGAAGTATTAGAGCTGAACTTGATCATCACCATGGATACATGATCTAAAATTAATCGTTCAATAGACCATTAGTACAATGACGTACGATGGCATTAGTCTTCTAGTGCTAATAAATAGAGGATATATACTAGCAAAGCATTCTGGTATAGTTGTAATCACCCAACACTACGGAACGTCATCGTGCAAATGGCTTATTGCTCAAAAATCACTTGATCTTAAAACTTCCATAGTCGACATAGATGACGTCGTTTCACTGCTTTTCGGTAACGACCGGAACCGACTGTCCCTCTGACGAATGGCACGAAATAACTACTGTCTATTTATTTATTTAGTGCGCGCAAAAAATAGTCAGAAATGATCGTTCTTTTTGTTGGTTGTATAGGTAGAAATTCAGTTGTTCAGAATGTAATTGTTGTTAAAGATTCCAGTGGAAATTTTTGGTACGCTGTTAAATTATTTTTTAACACTTAAAAAAATTTAACTGATTAGTAAGTTAATATTTTAATCTGTTGAATACAATTTTTGATAAGCTTTTCCAACATTTTAATCTTTCCTTCTCTTAGTATACACTTTATTTCTTCTCTGTGCTCTATTAAATGTAAAAAAATAGACATAATCTCACTCAATGAGCTTTTAGCTCTTGGAAAAAATCTTGGGGAAAAAAAGTTTAAATAAAAAAAAGGAGAGTTCTAATTACTGTTGCTTATTATATAAAATAGAGTGTTTTATTGATTTTTCCGCCACTAATGAAAATGATAATCTCACATGTGTGATTGATTATTCATGATAATCTCACATGTGACAATTATCGGTGAATCAGCATTATAGTTTAATGCAATTTTTGTAAGACAATAGGACAACAATTTTTTTATATAATAAACAGAACAATACATAGATGTGCGGAATATGAAATTTATTTCTCGTGTTGGGCAAGATATCTTACTCGTTCGCTTCGCTCACTCATGAGATATCCTGGTCAACACTCGAAATAAATTTCATATTTCCGCACATCCATGTATTCTCTATTTATTTTTTATTTATTTTTATCTAGCTTGCCTCCAGCCTACAAACAAAGCATCAGATTTACTCGATATTTGAAGTTTTTAGTTGCGCTGAAAAAATTTAAGGTAATGGTGAAAAGTTTTTCCCAATACAGTCACCACCGCTTATTATATGCAAATCGTTTTTGCCAGTCGGGTTTTGCATATAAGCGGATTTTGCATATAAGCGGATTAAAAAAACAGATTTGCATATAATTTGAGGTTTCCAAAATCTTTGCATATAAGCGACTTTTGCATTATAAGGGATTTGCATATGAGGTGGCGACTGTACAACCAAAGCAAATATATAGTTTGTGAAAGTTAAGAGTTTGAGTCCGTAGGTTAAAATTGTCTGTCTGTCTGTCTGTCTGTCTGTCTGTCTGTCTGTCTGTCTGTCTGTCTGTCTGTCTGTCTGTCTGTCTGTCTGTCTGTCTGTCTGTCTGTCTGTCTGTCTGTCTGTCTGTCTGTCTGTCTGTCTGTCTGTCTGTCTGTCTGTCTGTCTGTCTGTCCGTCGGTCCGTCGGTCCGTCGGTCCGTCGGTCCGTCGGTCCGTCCGTCCGTCCGTCCGTCCGTCCGTCCGTCCGTCCGTCCGTCCGTCCGTCCGTCCGTCCGTCCGTCCGTCCGTCCGTCCGTCCGTCCGTCCGTCCGTCCGTCCGTCCGTCCGTCCGTCCGTCCGTCCGTCCGTCCGTCCGTCCGTCCGTCCGTCCGTCCGTCCGTCCGTCCGTCCGTCCGTCCGTCCGTCCGTCCGTCCGTCCGTCCGTCCGTCCGTCCGTCCGTCCGTCCGTCCGTCCGTCCGTCCGTCCGTCCGTCTGTCTGTCTGTCTGTCTGTCTGTCTGTGTCTGTCTGTGTACAGAATATTTCAATAAACATTGAATGGATTTTTATGTAACTTTTTAGAACTCGAACTCTAAGGATCATGCCATTAAATTTTGATTGAAAATCGGATGATTGTTTTTTTTTAAAATTATTTTTAAATTATTTAGTTGGCTAAAAAGCCTTATGATGTCAAAGATGTTATTGAACAGTATAGTACAGGTCACGTGGAACTTCTTGGAAAAGTAAAAGGCATTGGAAGCAAGTAAGTCTAACATAAATCGAAATATAGTAAGGTTAGATATATTGCCGAAACAGAGAACATAGGAGTTTAACGTTTCGAGCGAAGGCTCTTTGCGTGGGATGTTTTTCAACATTAAGATTTAAGACTGAGTAGTATGTATATACATGTGGTACGTTTGCGAGCTTGGTGTAATGTAACAGACGTTTGGTAGACGTTCGTCAAGCTCAATTACTCAGAAAAGATTTCTGAGCCCCAGACAGGGTTCGAACCTGCAACCTTCTAATGACTGGTTAGACGCTCTAACCATTGAGCCACTGAGGCTCAGATGGAGAGCTAAGGTTGTAAATTCATAGTCATATGTGCTCCTAAGTGGTAGCGTTTGCATATGAGATGTAGTTAAAGTGATATGATAAGTTGTACGTATACATGTAGTGCATGTGGTACGTTTGCAAGCTTGGCGTAATGTAACAGACGTTTGGTGGACGTTCGTCAAGCTCAATTACTCAGAAAAGATTTCTGAGCTTTGAATAAAGATCTAAATTGCAATTTTCTCATGACTGGTGCTCAGAAACATTTTCTGCGGATTAGCTTGTAGTATGTAGACTTTTTTGAAAACTGACAATTTTTTTCTGATGTACTCTTTCACAAACTTTTTTAAATTAGAATTGATGAAGCATTGGGTTATAAAGTTGGTACTGGTAAGCATTTATTGTTTATTTTTCATTTTAGATTTTACATTATGTAATTGTTGGTAGTTCAAATTTCACGCGGGTTTCTTTGTTATTCATACGTCTTTATCTCCCATACAAACTGAATTGAATGGAATGGAATGGAATGGAATTGAATTGAATTGGATTGAATTGAATTGAGTTGAATTGAATTGGATTGAGTTGAATTGAATTGAATTGAATTGAATTGAATTGAATTGAATTGAATTGAATTGAATTGAATTGGATTGAGTTGAATTGAATTGGATTGGATTGAATTGAATTGAATTGAATTGGATTGGATTGGATTGGATTGGATTGGATTGGATTGGATTGGATTGGATTGGATTGGATTGAATTGAATTGAATTGAATTGAATTGAATGACTGAATTGAATTGGATTGAATTGGATTGAATTGAATTGAATTGATTTGATTTGAATTGAATTGAATTGAATTGAATTGAATTGAATTGAATTGAATTGAATTGGATTGGATTGGATTGAATTGAATTGAATTGAATTGAATTGAATTGATTTGAATTGAATTGAATTGAATTGGATTGGATTGGATTGGATTGGATTGGATTGAATTGAATTGAATTGAATTGAATTGAATTGAATTGAATTGAATTGAATTGAATTGATTTGAATTGAATTGAATTGAATTGAATTGAATTGAATTGAATTGAATTGAATTGAATTGAATTGAATTGAATTGAATTGTGAACTGAACTGAACTGAACTGAACTGAACTGAACTGAATTGAATTGAATGATTGAATTGAATTGAATTGAATTGAATTGAAGTGAAGTGAAGTGAAGTGAAGTGAAGTGAAGTGAAGTGAAGTGAAGTGAAGTGAAGTGAAGTGAAGTGAAGTGAAGTGAAGTGAAGTGAAGTGAAGTGAAGTGAAGTGAAGTGAAGTGAAGTGAAGTGAATTGAATTGAACTGAACTGAACTGATTTGAATTGAATTGAATTGAATTGAATTGAATTGAATGGAATCGAATCGAATCGAATTGAATTGCACTGCACTGCACTGCACTGCACTGCACTGCACTGCACTGCACTGCACTGCACTGCACTGCACTGCACTGCACTGCACTGCACTGCACTGCACTGCACTGCACTGCACTGCACTGCACTGCACTGCACTGCACTGCACTGCACTGCACTGCACTGAATTGAATCGAATCGAATCGAATTGAATTGAATTGAATTGAACTGCTCATTATAAATGCACTGTCTTTATCTTTATAAAGCCCAGGGAAGTATACAGATAAAGACAAAACCTTGTGAACTACATTAGTTACCGAGAACCTCGGCATAAAGCCTATATACTTTACTGTTTTTAATTATCATTTCTTGTCGTTATGTGTGTTTTTCTTGGTTTAGAAAAAATTGACGAAAATCCTACGAACAGTAGAACCAACGTAGTTCATAGACTGTCAAAATTAGAGAAACAGGTATTGAATATCTTTACGTTCAAAAGTAGCGAAAGGACTGGACGTCCTTTTGAGTGATCCCTTTTAACCTCGACCTGAGTTGTGAGCAGTGGTTGAGAGAAATGAAGGCACTCACAGTAGCCAATCAGAAGCAGTGTTATATATTAAATGTTATCTCACTGATTATTTGATTTAGGTGAAGTCATTGGACTTTAAAGTGGACCGAGTGATATCCTTACTTGAGAAATCAGGCAAGAATGATTTTCCTGTTATAAAAACATTATCAGAAGAAGGCAAAGTATCGTCGTGTAGTGTCTGTGGACAAAACAACAACGGCACAGAAGAAAACAACTCAAATGAAAGACTTCCTTTAATGCAAGTGAATGAAAATCACATCACTCCAACAAGAAGACGGAAATTTGCTATGGCTAATAAAATACCTAGACTAAACGAAGGTAGTGATGGACTGTGCGAAGAAGATGAACCACTTACAAGAGAGGACTATGTAGCAAGCACGGTACCGTGTTTATTAACAGAAGACTTGATGGGTGTGAAAAGAAGCTCTTTAAATGAATTTGATAGCGCAGTAAAAACTCAACCAGACGTTCAACCATTTGATGGGAATTATCTTTCACCCAAACCTTTTGGTTGTGAGAGTTATGATTTAAGATCAAGATCAGACAGTGCTTTCTCTGAGAAACCTGATGATGGTAATTCCACTGGCGTATCCCCATCATCGTCTGACTCTGAATGTCCTTCAAACGCTGCTGTCGTGGCGTTGCCAAGCGATATCAATAATGACACCACATCCACCCTGGGGGGCAATCATTTACAAGAGACAAGAATGTAACGACATCAGGTTCCTATACTGTTGAATTTAAACCTGTTGGATTTGATTTTGTTGTTCAGACGTGAAAAGATCTGTTTACATCAACATGGTTCAACTTTCTGCAGGTGATAGTTCATATATGGTGCCAGTATTGTTCTCTGGGCCCTCGGTACGAGAATGACGTAACAGCTGGTAGAGGTGCAGGGCAGTGCGGGTGTTCTCGCTATGAAACCAAACGTGGTGTGTTGCGCTAGGATCCGGCATTGAGCACCCTGGGTGCCATTCAGAGCCTCTGGTGCCCAGCGTAGCATTCAGTAACCGTTAGAGTTTGTCTCACGTGGGCAGACGCCGTAAAGACCAGCTCAAGGCTCTTGTCGAAGAATCCGTTTCTCTTCTCAAACCAACGTCTCGCTTTAAGCTTTCGTTTATTGCCAACGAATCTAGCAGAGTTTCCACAATAATTAAACCACGGCATACATGGAATGACTTCTCCCCTCAAGCAGCACTGAAGGATTTTCTAAGAGTATCTGCTTTCCTCTTACATCGTCTAACGAATTTATAAAATATCTTATATGACGGAGGTGACTCGTCAAGCAGCACTGATGGATTTTCTAAGAATATTTGATTTTCTCTCATACCGTCTACGAATTTAGAAAAGAGGAGGTCATAAATTAGGGATCTTTCCAGATCCACATCATTCCTCAGTCTTAAGCCCGGCATACACTGAAACAAAGTTTCCGAAACAAGTTTTCAAAACACATTTTCGAAAAAGTTTCCGAAACTTGTTTCAAAAAATAGAACAGTACTCTTATCAGAAGAAACTTGGTTTCTGAAACAAAGTTTCTGAAACTTTTCAACATACACTGGAAACTTTTGTTTCTGAAACCGTGTTTCGGTACCCTGCGAGTCAGAGCCCCTTTCCGACCTACGCAGGTTTTGGGGGAAAGTGGGCTCTGCCAACAAGCTCGATATTTCTTTTTGAGCATGCGTGAACGGTTGCCATGATACTATTTTGGGCCCAGGCTCTAACGCGTCACTTCCTATTTTCCTGCTTACGCGTGTTCGTAAACTAGAACTTGTTTGACCAGTTTAAAACCTGACTGACTCGTCCCAAACTTGGGGCGAAGATCGAGTTTGTTGGCAGAGCCCACTTTCCCCCGAAGCTTACGTAGGTCGGAAAGAGGCTCTGACTCGCAGGGTAGTGTTTCGGTAACTTGTCTCGGAAATGTTCTCTAGTGTGTGCCGGGCTTTACTCCCATTACGCTCAATCTACAATGAGACCCTCGCCAAGCTGAATTTTGTTTTTACGATGAAACAAGACAAAAAGTGGCGCCAGATTCAGTATAAGCAAAAATGATATAAAACATAATATGTTGATATAACCCTGGGGACGGTGGATAAATCCTAGCTAAAGAACAGCACTAATTGTACTTTGAAGAACCTAATTTAAAGTGCAAATGAAGCGAAAATTAAGTCAGTCTTATTTGAAAGAACACTTAAAATGATAGAGTAACATATTTTGCAGTTTTTCGTTTCCTTGCTTCGTTCTTGATATATTTCAGTTTGTTTGACATGCAAATTAAACATTTTGACGTCATGACGTGCTTAATGAGTTATCGAAAAAAGTTATATCTTTGATATTGTCAAATATAATTACCTGAAAATCTACATGTTTAGTGTTCTGGACGAAACACACCCTCATGCTTCCTTTGAATTAATTTGGTTTGATAATAGCAAAGCTATATAACTTTTTTCGATAACTCATTATGCACGTCATGACTTCAAAATGTTTAATTTGCATATCGAACAAACTGAAACATCTTTAGAACGAAGCAAGGAAACGAAAAACTGCAAAAGATGTTACTCTATTATTTGAAGTGTTCTTTCAAATAAGACAAACTTAATTTTCGTTTCATTTGCACTTTAAATTTTATCCACTGAATGGTGACTTGTGTGTCTGATAGTGCTGTTCAGTGGATGAAAGTTAAATTAAGTTCAAAGCACGACTAGAGTGGTTCCCTAGGTAGAACTTATCCACCGATAAGCTAAAACCGGGCTTGGTACAACCAGCCCCTGAGGACAAAGTATGAAGTCGGTGTTGATAAAGACCCTTATGATGTACGTTGACCTCGTTTGTGTAAGATTAGAAAAAGAGTAATATATTTTTGTACGTGTAATTTTTTGTACATAATCTTCAAGCTTTTTGCAGTCGTTTGTTACCACGTAATTTATGAGAACTGTTTTTTGAAAAGATTCCTGTTTACCTTACAATATTGTGTAATGGTGTTTATTGTTGTATATTGTTGGGAAGTGTCTAGTCAATTTTATATCACCATCACCATCGCGTTTACACTGCCAGACCACCACGACTATCATTACCATCACCACCACTACTGCCCCCACCACTGCCCCCACCACTGCCATCACCACTGCCACTGCCATTACCATCACCACCACCATCAGCACTGCCACTACCACCATCAACACTACTGCCACTACCATCACCACCACAGCCATCATCACTACCACCACCATTACCACCACTACTACCACTATCATCAGCACTGCCACTACCACCATCACCACTATTGCCACTACCATCACCACCATCAGCACTGCCACTACCACCATCACCACTATACTGCCACTACCATCACCACCACTACCCCCACCACAGCCATCACCACTGCCACCACCATTACCGCCACTACCATTACCACCACTACCATAGGTTGCACTACCATCACTACCACCATCAACCCTGCCACTACCATTATAAGCATCATTTTTGTTCTCTGATTATCATAATCACCACCACCACCATCATCAATCATCTGATTACTATAATTATTATCCAAATTGCAACAATTCTTTTTTTTTGTCAATTACTTTTTATATGAAAATTAAAATAATAAAAATCTTAGGAACTCCAGGCCACCTGAACTTCCCCCAAGCATTCCTAATTAAAGCTGTTACTTAACTTAAATTACGTCAGCGGTTGCACCGACTCGTTATCTGATATCGATCGTAATTTGTCGTCGTTTGTTCGGTATCGCTAGGCGTTGGTGAACGAGACGTCCACAAAATGTCTGAAACTCGATGTCGTGTTTCAACAACAAGCAACTATAGTGATGAGAAACCAACAAATGGTTCAATCACTACTAAGAAAGCATCTTGTTCGTCTAAACTTCATGATATTGAAGATGTTCCTGATTATTTACGGTATAATCCTTACGTGAAGTGTGGCTACCGACAACAGTCCAACTTCAAACAATGTTGTTCAAGTTTATTTTTTCTTCATAATGAAACCGTTAATATTTATACACATGGTAAGTACAATGCATAGCAATGCCACTTTCGCAATAAGACTTGTCTGACATATTTAAGGTGTTTTTATGCTACCTTTTTGGTAAATACAAATCATAAATGTCCGATGGTCGATGGAATATTACGTTTTTGTATATAATGACAAATTTATGTACTATTTGTTAAAGAAATAATTATTAATTTCTAAAAGTCTGCTATTCACAGATTTCCTTTCTTTTTTCAAGAATCAAAAGGTTTTCGAAACTAATTTAATTCACCATTTATCTTTGTACCAAACTTAAAGTGTCACTGAGACGAAAATCAACCATATCAATTTGCCAAAATTCCTTTTCGATAGGGTAAAGTAGCAAATTACTAGCACTTTTACAAAATTTTAATTGATTTGGTCAAATAGATGCAGCGTTTTAAGCTTTGAAACTTTTCAAAATTGCCGTCCGCCATTAATTTCTGCCATCTTGAATTTGATCTGTTGTGACGTCATAGTCTTAACCCTCACAGCGAGCTTCGACTGAAGAAATCGTCGAGGCATGTAGTGAAGAGTGTCGTTGCTGCACGGAGATACAACAGTGTCGCAACAAAATGTTCGAGTATGAGAACGGGGAGAATAAAAAGTACGTTTTGGATCATCCAGGCTTTCACGACGTTTGTCTGAATGAGTGGGTGCCTGATATCGCTTCTTTGGGGTTGAAGACAAAGAACCGTAGAAATTTAATGCGCCGCTTCAGTTTTCAGAGAGGGTCAGAAGACAAGATCAGAGTAATAATTACGCATTATAATGAAATTAATATGAAAATGAGCAGGTTCTTGAACTGTCTCTTGGCTAGAAATAACATGATGTTTTAATAAATGTTGGAATTTTACAGAAACGAATAATAAACTAAAACATTGTGTTGGACCGGTTTTAAAGTCAGCATTGTGTGAAATGGTAGTATTTTATGATTCTTGATTTGCAATATTTCGGACCTTATTTTTAAAATCTATTTCTTCACTTTCAGGTATAGTGTGGTTTAGTTGCTGCATTTCTTGCAGAACCTTATGAATAAATAATCATAAATGCGCCATGAGTATTATGTTGCATGGTCTCCAGTCACATTATTATCCTCGTGGGTTGAAAGCACATGCTTAGCTTCATACGACGACTTCTTGAAGGTGTTTTGATTGATACCGCTGAGTTCCTCCATATGGTCGGTATGCTTTAAACAACGAGGTGACCCTTTCATGTGGAACGACCGTTCAAAACACTCTGAGGAAAAGTGATCGGAGCAAACATAAACCGACGCTAGTTTTTCGAACAAATTTATTATTCCTTTGAAAGATTTGTCCGTTGGACTCTTATGCAAGGATATATTCCTGCCTGATGATCAGATTCATTGCTGCAATCCTGCGCAACACAGTGCGTTGATGGCATGTTGGTATAATTTAATTTTAATGAACTAGTATAAATGTCGAACAGCGGCGATCGCGAGATAGGTTTTGTTTACGGTTGGGTTAAGACTATGACGTCACAGACTGGTGTAATGAGAACTCGCGCTTTTAATGGCGGCCGAGAATTGTCAGATTTCTTTCTTAAATAACAACTTTATTTTTTTGACTATGAACATGAAACTTCGTCAGGTACGTTTCCAATACCGGTACTTTAAACTGGTGAAAAAAAAAGTTTGAAGAAAAATTTCGTCTCAGTGACACTTTAACTCCAATATTTAAACTATTAAAAATATCTTGCAAGAAACGCCCATTTCAAAGAGTCTGCCACCATCTTGTTTAGTACAGGTACCTTGCTGAGGTGATTTTTATTTGTGTTTGCATGAGAAGGGCGTGAGTTCTGGGCCTCTGGCAAGACCACAAAATCTCATTGTTTAAATATGAATTTGTTTAAACATGAACAAAGCAGAACTTGTGAACTAAAATAATTATGTTGAAAAAAGATGATCAAAACAAATTTTGCTGTGTGTATGGAGCTTTTAATGCCAGCTCTGGTAGGCGAGCCAGCCTGGAAAACTCTAGCCTGGGAAAGCAAGATCTCAGTCTCACAAAGCGAGATCTCAGCTAGACAGCCCTGGCTTGGCTCTTATATAAACACAAGATGAAAATTAACAAGAAATAGTAATAAAAGTGGGATCTCGCCAAAGCTTACTACTGTATTTGACTGGTCAAGCACCCACACCCCCTGGACCATAATTTTGACGAAAAGAAGCAGGTGGGCACTTACACAAGCAATGGGTGCTTACACGGGCATCTGCATGGGTACTAAATCAATGCGTAGAGACTGAGACCAATGAACACAGAAATGGTGCACATCTAAATGAAGACTGTGTTTAAAACGTTTCAATGTTGCCACTCACACATTAAAATTATCAAAAATAATTGCTTAAAACACAAAAAATATGGAAATTTTATTGTTGAGAAGCAAACAAGTTCCTTGTGAAAACACCAGTACAAAGTGTAAGTCAAATTTTAATAATACATGTAAACAAACTTTTAGACCAAAAAGGGGGGTGGGCACTTAACATGGGCACTTAATCGGTCAAATACGGTACTACCTGAGTCACCACATAAATGCTCCCCTAGACAAATTAATCCTGGGGGGGAGGCATTTGAGATTGTAATTGCATGTTAACCCTTTCACTCCCAACTTTCTGGGAGCTCTCCCATTGACGAGTAAAATTGTCTGGTGTTAGACAGAGTAAAAATTAATAATAAAGTACAGAAAATTCCGTATTTGAGAATAAAATGGGTAATAAGTATTCATTGTTTTTCTATTTTTATAGGATTAACTGGCTTTCTCATGTTGTTTTGGATTCCAAATGCTAGTCCTCCATCCATAAACACCAATCAAGTTTTATTCGTCTTACATTACGTTGGCTGTCTGTCACCATTCCTCGGCAGTACTATATATCATTTGTTTATGTGCCATAACAGTGGAGCCAACACTTACGACTTGCTTTTGAAGTTTGATATGTGTGGCATTTGGGTTATTAATGCAGTTGGTGGAATAACTGCTATTAAAGCAACACTATTTTGTTCACCAAATCTTTCCAATGCTTGTGTTTCTTTGTACATTGCAACAGCTCTAGTCCTATTGTATTTTGTTCTCACAGCTAAGAGTGCAAAGCAGCGATTCCTTCCCTTACTTCCTTTTGGTATTGTTCGATATACCTTTCTTGCAATCCGAGGTGTACTGTTATGGCAGAATAAATCTTGTGGAGATCCAGTAGCTATTGTCTACTACATTCTTATGGATCTGGCTGCATTATTTGGTGGAATTCTTAATATCACTCGATTTCCTGAGCGTTATTTTCCAAATAAGCTTGACTTTTATTTTAATAGTCATAATTTAATGCATGTTTTGGTTTCATTATGCCCAGTTCTTTTACACTGGGGAACAATGTTAGATTTTAATTGGATGGCATCATTTAAATGTTGAAAATAAGCCTTGAAAACTTTACGACTAATAGTTTTCCGAATACTGTTGTTTGCACCTAAGTGGAAACACCAGCACCACCCATCAAAACATGCTCAAAACATGTTCAAAAGTTAACCGTTTTAAAATTGACACTGTGATTGATTGGCTAAGAGCACAAACATGTACGTATTGTTCGAAGGGAAACATAATATGTTTCCAAGGAAAACTTTTATGTTTGACATTGAAATAGAACATGCTTTGATGGGCAGTGTTTTCACTTAGGTGCATTAGCAACTGAATACGCAAGGCTAATAGTTTAACATATTTTTTTAGTCAATTTAATTATTAAACAGTTATGATATTGTCTTGAATGCTCAAATATTTAGATTAATTTTGATAAAAAAGTAAAACACTACTGTTTAGAGACAATGAAACTGTTATTTAATTGTTTGTTTGTTAAATATTCAGCTTGTTTGTAAATATCTTATATTCTGTAGACATAGTCTGGATAAGTAAGTACGGGGAAGAAATTGCAAACAGAAATAAAACATAGTAACAAAGTAGAGTGGTGCATAGATAGTGTTTTAGATAGAGTAAAATGAAAAGATGGTAAACTGATGAGATCAGTTTTGATAACGAAATACTGATGTTTTGACTGAAAATATCAAGATTTTGCATAATTTTGAGCAAATTATGTTTTTGTGATTTGCACAATTAATATGCCAAATAAAATAACTTGCACAGTTATGTCAAATTCTAATATTTTTGCAACTTGCATAATTATGCCAAATTCTATCTTTTTGTAACTTGCATAATTATGTAAAATTACAGTATTGTAATTTGCATAATTATGCCAAATTATAACCTTTTTGTAACTTACATAATTATGCCAAATTATGTTTTTGTAAATTCCTTAATTAGGCAAAATGCTAATCTTTTTGTGACTTGCATAATTATGCCAAATTATAATCTTTTTGCAACTTGCCTAATTATACCAAATTATCTTTTTATAACTTGCATCATTATGCCAAATATCTTTGAAAACTGAGTAATTATGCCAAATTGTAATTATTTTGTAATGCATAATTATGCCAAATTATAATTATTTCATAACTTGAATAATTATGCCAAATTATAATTACCTTGTAACATGCATTATTGTGCCAAATTATATTTTTTTTGTAACATGCATAATTATACCAAGTTATATTTTTTTTGTAACATGCATAATTATTTGCCAAATTATAATCTTTTTCTATAATTATGCCAAATTATGTTTTTGTAATTTGCATGATTACGTCAAATTCCCGCCTTGGCGCGAAAATATGGTAACCTGGAAGCTAATATAAAAGTGCAAGAATTCAAGATGGAGTTTGAACACTGATCTAGTGAGGAACTATGTTTGAGATATGCTCTGTTTTAAAATAGTTAAGTATGGAAGATTTAGAAGAAAGAAAGAAACAGAGTTGTGTGTTATTGAGGAAGAAGTTAGAGAATATTCGAAGTAGAACTGAGACCTTTAGAGAAACCGTGCAATGCTGTCGATCAACGACGACAGAAGAAGACATTGCTAAATGTATGGAGCTTGCTGAAAAGATGCAAAATACTATCAAAGAAATGGAGGACTGTGTTTTAAGACGAAAAACAGATGATACAACGGATAACCAGCCTGAAGGAGGTAAGCAGATAAACTCTCTGTCTAAGGAGAAGTGAAGAAACCAGAAAGCCGAAAGCTTATACGTAGTTTCGTTTTTGTACAAGTTGTAATGGTGCTATTTCATAAAACTGTTTATACCAGCTTGTTGTGAAGCTTGTAACAACTTGTTACAAACAATGCTGCAGTAAGTTGTTGGAAGGATCAATGACAGACTTGTTGATCACAACAACTTGTTATAAATTTGCAAAACAAACTTGTTGCAGTAGGTTATTTAGCACTATCCACACACACCGCGGTGTCACCACCACCACAATACTGCACACTTAGTACCCATTTTGCAACACCCACACATGCATGATCATCGTAGCACTGCCCACTCAGCACCATCTACCAAGTTTCACACTTGTGACACCAGCCATTTAGCACCACTCATTTTGCAACACCCACACATGCATGATCATCCATCATAGCACTGCCCACTCAGTACCATCAACCAAGTTTCACTCTGTGACACCGGCCATGTAGCACCACCTACATACACATGACCACCCCCATAGCATTTCCATTCAACACCATCAACCAAGCTCCACTCATTTGAAACTGCCTATGTAGCACCACCTACCCAGCACCACTTACACATGACCACCCATCATAGCACTGCCCACCTTCACTCATTTGACACTTACATATGATCACCCATTCTGGATTACCTATCATTGCAAGGGTTTGAATTAACATATCGCGATTCACAAATCGTGATGCACTTTTTGAAATATGCGATCCAAAACAAACATAAAAACTCCAAAATTGCGATGCAAAGTAACTGCTGAGTGCCTTCCAATAACTTCTTCACAGTGTATTTTGGTTTATTATAAAACAAAACAACAGCCTTGGATAGTTCTTGCATCATAACAATAAAAACGTCGTGAACTGAAACACTGCTACTGTAAATTTATCCTTCATAATTCAGTGAGATTTTGAGCACAAAAATGAAACATACAAGTCATTTCAGATACATTTCTGACACTGTTGTTTCACCTGCAGTTTGAAACGTCACATTTAATGAGTAAAATGCTTGGAAATGTTTGAATTACGCACCGACAAGTTTGATGTTTGAAACAAGCTTAAATAAATGCGTTGTTTTTTTTTGCACAGCGTTTCGAATTCTAGTATAATCCAGAACTCAACGCTGATTCTGTCATGAAGTCATGAAATACCGAACCAAAAGCAGAAGTTGAAACTGGGGGGTTATACCATGCCTAAAATTAAGCTAGTACTTTCACATTTTTTTTCTTATTACCGTTAATAAGGTAATAAGGGTTTGCGTGGAAATGTGCTACATGTAATGGTATTGGTGTGCATCTTATACATGCGTGCAATACACACTTGGTTTTCTTGCATGTGTATGCAATGTTTACTTAATTTCCTTGCAACTGAAATGTTCTCTTAGTTTCTCTTCGTTGAAATATTTACTTAGACTCTCAGTTTTCCCTTATTGAAGGGAAGCGATGAACACTCCAAATTTCTAATAGATAATATATAGCATAATATAATAGCAATAGAGTAATGGTAATAGGTAATAAGGTAACACTAAACAGCTTTACATATAACACATGTAGCAAAATAAAGCAATAGAGTAATGGTAATAAGGTAATAACAGCTTTACACATAACACATGTAGCGTAATATGTATATAGCAATAGAGTAATGGTAATAGGTAATAAGGTAATAACAGCTGTACATATAAAACACGTGTAGCAAAATATAGCAATAGAGTAATGGTAATAAGGTAATAACAGCTTTACATATAACGCATGTAGCATAATATCGCAATAGAGTAATGGTAATAAGGTAATAACAACTTTACATATAACACATGTAGCATAATATCGCAATAGAGTAATGGTAATAAGGTAATAAGGTAATAACAACTTTACATATATAACACATGTAGCATAATATATATAATGGTAATAGGTAATAAGGTAATAACAACATTACATATAGGTAATGGTAATGGCGGTTTTGATTAATTAAAGTATAAACCGCCAAACCGTCCGACTCTAATTAAACCGCGGGTTAAACCGTAAAACCGGTTTTTCAAAATTTCAGAAACTAATGCAATTTCAGTATTGAACTACTTGAAGGAACGCAATTTCAAATTTTTAATGGCGCTGGACGTCATGATTTATTTGGCTGTATATTAAATTATAAATGACTGCGTAAATCACGGCAAAATCGAACGTTCAGCGAAAACATTTGCTAACTTTAATTTTATTTTGCTTTTCTCATCTTTAATAGTAACAATTTTAAGAACTAAACAAAATTATACATTGTAATAAATAATGATGACGGTTTTCCAGGTTTTCCTACTAAACCGTACCCTGGGTGCCAGAGGTTCTTCCACGCTTGCAGGGGGGTTAGTAGGGGATTATAGCGTCGAAAAACCTCTGGCACCCAGGGTAACTAAACCGAAAAAACCGGTTTAATAATAAAACCGAAAAAAACAGGTAAAACGAAAAAAAATAATCCAGTTTTCATACGGTACTGAGTCTACTGACCGAATTTATTGGACGAATTTATATTCGGCTGCAAGTTCACCGTGTCCTGGAAAAAATAATGAACTGAATGGGCCACACGCAGCAAATCTCACGGCTTTTTGGGGTTATTTTGTTACAATTTAGCAATTAGCTAAATAATATTAGATAATAATTTAGATAATCATAGACAAGCAGAATTTAACATCATCAATTGATGATCAACATTGATGATCATACATAATAAAGTTTGAGGAAGCCATTTTTGTATCTGCGCAACGCGCAGATATATTGCTATGTGTGTTAACTTTTTGGTGTAACCGCTGACCTGTAATGTGTGCAGTAGTGTGACTTTATATTCCTCGCCATGTTGTATGAACTAAGGAGCGAGGCGAAGAACAACATTATTTTCGAAGAAAGTCAATTGCAATGCTGTATGATTGGAGTAGTATGATTCAGGGATACTTTAAAATGATCGCGTCTGACCGTACGCCAAGTGATAGCTTAATAATGCAATTTGATATTTGCGCTCATCTCAGTTCAAATAGATTTTTCTCCGTTGCTATTCTATACGATTTGTTCTAATTTACATATGTTGTACAGAATTTAACGCTCCATCTAATCATACAGGTTTCCCAAATGGCACAAACCTACAGACGATTGATTTACTTTAAATATGACCGCGTTCGACCGTACGCCAAGTAAATAGTGTAATAATGCAATTTGATATTTGCGCTCATGTCAGTTCAAGTAGCCTTTTCTCCGTACCTACACACATGGCACGATTCAGGGGTATTTAGACCCGCGGTAGCCGTATTATTGGCCATTGGGATATATCTTCCAGCAGTTAGCCGTTATATTCTATATTTTCGACAAAGTTTTGCACAAAAACATTTCGGAGACAGGGGATATTGCTGATAAACTGGTTAGGTATTTTTAACGTGACTTATAGTAAACTTGTGAGTGTGATCTACCACAGTTTTTGTGAGTCGTGATGAGTCACGATAAAAAATTATTAAGGTCAGAGAACGTGTACTTTCTCTTTAATTATCTTATAAGATCTCGCTAAAATCTTATAAGATCTACGTATAAAAATCTTAAGATTTTTCTTAAGATCTCCAAGATCACACAAGATCTTGACATGATTCTCACAGTGGTGGGTTTGCGCATATACGTGTACGCATAGTGGACCTTTTGTTTATCTACTTTTCTCAGTAATTGTGGGAAATAAAGATGGTTGAAGTTTCTCATCATCTTCATTTTCCTTGAATGCACACTAGAATGCACACTTAGTTTTACTATTTTTGAATGATACTTGGGCGGTTGGTATGTAGGTTTTCTTAGGCAATTCAAATTGTATTTCTTGAACATCTGTAAGCCAAATAGCAAATACAGTACCAGTATCCACATGTATGCAAGCACGTACCTATCTTTTGATTTATCGTGATTTCTTTTGTTCATATGATTTTTTAATGATTTTTTGTAATTTTTATGAAGGTTGTACGCGATTTAAATCAGTGCTTTTCCCCTCGTATCACATTATCGTGATTGTTTACATTCTACAGTATAGGCCATAAATTTCTTCAGTAAATGATCGATGTGATCGTTACTCTATTGCTATTATATAATGCCGGCTACACGTGTTATATGTAATGCTGTTATTACCTTATTACCTTATTACCATTACTCTACTGCTATATATTATGCTACATGTGTTATATGTAAAGTTGTTATTACCTTATTACCTTATTACCATTACTCTATTGCTATATTATGCTACATGTGTTATATATGTAAAGTTGTTATTACCTTATTACCATTACTATATTTTGCTATATTAAGCTAGGCTACATGTGTTATATGTAAAGTTGTTATTACCTTATTACCTTATTACCATTACTCTATTGCTATATTATGCTACATGTGTTATATATGTAAAGTTGTTATTACCTTATTACCTTATTACCATTACTCTATTGCGATATTATGCTACACGTGTTATATGTAATGCTGTTATTACCTTATTACCTTATTACCATTACTCTATTGCTATATATTATGCTACATGTGTTATATGTAAAGTTGTTATTACCTTATTACCTATTACCATTATATATATTATGCTACATGTGTTATATATGTAAAGTTGTTATTACCTTATTACCATTACTCCATTGCTATATTATGCTACATGTGTTATATATGTAAAGTTGTTATTACCTTATTACCTTATTACCATTACTCTATTGCGATATTATGCTACATGTGTTATATATGTAAAGTTGTTATTGCCTTATTACCTTATTACCATTACTCTATTGCTATATTATGCTACATGTGTTATATATGTAAAGTTGTTATTATCCTTATTACCATTACTCTATTGCGATAATATGCTGTACATGTGTTATATGTAAAGTTGTTATTACCTTATTACCATTACTATATTGCTATATTATGCTACATATGTTATATGTAAAGTTGTTATTACCTTATTACCTTATTACCATTACTATATTTTGCTATATTTTGCTACATGTGTTATATGTAAAGTTGTTATTACCTTATATATATTATTATGCAATCTATTAGCAATTTGGAGTGTTCATCGCTTTCCCTTCAATTAGGGAAAACTGAGGTCTAAGTGAACATTTCAACGAAGAAAAACTAAGGGAACATTTCAGTTGCAAGGAAATTAAGTGAACATTGCATACACATGCAAGAAAACCAAGTGTGTATTGCACGCATGTATAAGATGCACACCAATACCATTACATGTAGCACATTTCCATGCAAACCCTTATTACCTTATTAACGGTAATAAGAAAAAAAATGTGAAAGTGCTAGCCTAATTTTAGGCATCATTTGTGGGGGGTGGGGTGTGTCAGTCCCAGCCCCCCTACTTTTTCAACAATATTTTTGTGATACACTTTTGAAATGTTAATTCGAACCCTGCATTATAAGTTGAATCCTTAGCGGCATGCATTGCACCATTAGTCCTGTCTAGGCATTGAAAACATTGCTTTAGTTCTGATATCAACTTTTTTTAAATTTAATACTGAAAAGCTGATATCCATGGCCAACTACAGTATTATATAGTAATTATGTACAGTACTGTAATAGTGCAAATGAAAATGTGGTAAACTGCCAACTAGGTTTTTGGTAATGGAAAACTGACATTTAGGGTGGAGTCATTCATCACATTTCACTCTGAGGAAGGGCTCCACTTGAAACGTCAGTTTTCCATTACCAAAAACCTCAGCAGTTTAACACATGGTGTATAACCCAGCACACAGCAACAAAAATGTCACTTTTGGAAAAATAAATCAGCGTATTACTCGCACCATCGGATAACCTGCAGCTGCTAATAATAGGTTTGGACAAGAGATTACCCACGGGTTATTGCCCAGAAAATACGGTAGTCAAACAGTTAACTGGGTCTGCTAGTTATCTCTTTTCCTTAACCCTTGGCTTTGAGGCCCAGACTGGCTAAAACTGTATTAACCTTTGACTATCAGAGGTTAGGTTGTCACCTGATGAGTAAAATTGTCTGGTGTTTGACAATAATAAAGGAGCCAGTTTTGGCCAGTCTGGGCCTCAAAGCCAAGGGTTAAGGAAAAGAGATAAGCAGTCCCAGTTAACTGTTTGACTACCATATTTTCTGGGCAATAACCTGCAGGTTATCTCTTGCCCAAACCTATTATTAGCAGCTGCAGGTTATCCGATGGTGTGAGTAATACACTGATTTATTTTTACAAAAGTGACATTTTTGTTGCTGTGTGCTGGGTTATACACCATGTGAGTTATCACCCAGAAAATACGGTACTAGAAATTCTCACTTGAGTAAAATTAATCTGGTGTTAGACAGTCAGAGTAAAATAATAAAGGGTTGGTTTTGGTCAGTCTGGAAGTCAAAGTGTTAAGAATCAAAAGGACATAATGTAAAATAAGTCATGATGTTTGTATTTTTGATAAATCCTTTCTTATTTCTAGATTGTTTAATTATGTCTATTGCATCTACCATAAAATCCATCAATCCAGATTCTCCAATTGAGATTCACAGTGATCATGAAGCAAACATAGTCATACATGTACAACATAAATCATCTAGCAGTGATTCAGATAATGATATCAAAACCAAAAAGCAGAAAGCTCGTCGTTGTAAAGCAAATGCATTGACAAAACAAAGGAAGTGTAAAAGACAAGATGTGTCTACCTTGTCAACTAGCAGCTCAACTAGCAGCCCATCTAGCAATGATCCAGATATTGATATGAATCATGGCAAAACCCAGCAAGGTCTTCGTCATGGTAGAGTATCAGTAAATGCATTGATAAAGCAAGGACAGTGTAGCAGTCATATCAGTGGTGAAAGATCACAGGCGGGTGATCATCAGGAGGGTGATTGCCTGGAGGGTGATCATCAGGAGGGTGATTGCCTGGAGGGTGATCATCAGGATGGTGATCATCAGGATGGTGATCATCAGGATGGTGATCATCAGGAGAGTGATCATCAGGAGAGTGATCATCAGGAGGGTGATCATCGGGGAGATGATCATCAGGAGGGTGATCATCAGGGGAGTGATCATCAGGGGAGTGATCATCAGGAGAGTGATCATCAGGGAGTTGATCATCAGGGGGGTGATCATCAGGAGGGTGATCATCAGGCAGGTGATCATTTTAATATGGGTGCATTTACAGAATTTGAATCATCTGGTGAAATTTGTGTGGAGGATGGATTATGGGATGATTGTGATAACCTTGACACAGTATTATCAGCAGTGAGTATTTGTATTGGATTTGTGTATCAGTATCTTGTAATTATTTTTTTAATATAATATTGCAATGTACAGTATTACATGTATACAGTATTGCTGAGTTGCACATATAAATGTCATGTTGGCTATGTTGGTGCAAAATAATATTACAGTGCAGTATATTAGATGTACCTACTGTTACTGCTAACAAAATAGCCATTGTGTCAATTTGTCCTCTAAATCTCTGGGGATTGACTGCAACCCAATACAGTACATTGGGAAGCACGGGTAGTGTGTGTTGTTAGGGTGCTGCCTCTCATCACTGCAGTCCAAAGTTAAGCAGCCAGATGTGGTTTAAGTATTTGGATGGGTGACCACCTGGGAATGACTCCATTGTTAAGCTTGGGACTCATGTGAGTAGTCAGTTCATCTCTCCTGTGCTTTGAGGGGTTTTTGCTGGTACAATTCTCCAGTTTTTCTCCCTCCGTAAAACCAACACCTACATCTTGTAGTAATAACTATTTCGTGTACAGTGTATTGTAATTATTGTAAAGGCTTACATATTTATCTATTCTGTACACTGTAAATTGTGTAATGTCCTTTTGATCATCACATCATGGAGAATGCACAATATTATAAATCATTAATTATTATTAGTTCATGATCACCTTCGTTTTCTTTGGTGTACCGTGGTTGTTTATTTATGTATAATAATTACTCCCAACCATGCATAAATGACAAGTTACATGTACTTGATTTATGTGTGGTTGGAAAAATAAGGGTTAATCAATGGTCACAAATGTGATAAAGGATTTATCATCACGACTGAAGTGTTTTAATCAATCTCTGTGATAACAAACTCAGTATCTCAGTTTTCTTAGGCAACCTCTGATTTTGAACTAAGTTAGTTACCTCAACCTCGGTAACTACGTAACTTATTTACCTCAGCCCTTCAGGCCTCGGTTGCACCCGTAGTTACCTCGGGTTTGGTAACTAACCTATACTTATTACATGGCTGTATAATTTTGAGATGTACTAGTATCTTTAGTTTTGTAGTGAAGATTTTTAAGCTAGTTGTATTTTCAAAATTTAATTACATTTAATTTAATTTAACTAGTTTTCTTGACTGATCAAGTAGAATGCAAAGTAAAATACAAAATTACTAATTAATGTATTAAAAAGCTGACTTGAATTTAAGTTTTATGTAATATTTAGGTGGATATTGACAAGATGTTAAATGATAGTTTACTGACAGAGGACAATAATGACCCTACAGAAGGTAATGATTATTCCTTAGTTTAGTTATCTATTATTTTTTTTTGGTTCGTTAGTTATCTATCTATCTAATTTATTTTATTTATTTGTTTATTTATTTATTTGTTTATTTATTTATTTGTTTATTTATTTATTTGTTTATTTATTTGTTTGTTTGTTTGTTTGTTTGTTTGTTTGTTTGTTTGTTTGTTTGTTTGTTTGTTTGTTTGTTTGTTTGTTTGTTTGTTTGTTTGTTTGTTTATTTATTTATTCATTTTTGTTTATTTGTTTATTTGTTTGTTTGTTTGTTTGTTTGTTTGTTTGTTTGTTTGTTTGTTTGTTTGTTTGTTTGTTTGTTTGTTTGTTTGTTTGTTTGTTTGTTTGTTTGTTTGTTTGTTTGTTTATTTACTTATTTATTTGTTTGTTTGTTTGTTTGTTTGTTTGTTTGTTTGTTTGTTTGTTTGTTTGTTTGTTTGTTTGTTTGTTTGTTTGTTTGTTTGTTTGTTTGTTTGTTTGTTTATTTATTTGTTTATTTTTATTTATTTATTTGTTTATTTATTTATTTGTATAGGTATTTATTTGTATACTTATTTCAAAATATTTACATGGAATTTTTAGTTCATAGTGTACCACAAGTCATTGGAAATGTGAAAACTTTCCATTGCAGAATTGGCCGCCATTTTGAATTTTATTGTCAACATCACTCCCAGGGCCTTCTCTTTTTTTATTAATTGTACTGCAGCTGCTTGTACTCCTCTCAACCAATCAGAATGTAGTAATTTTGTCATGCATACTATATAATAAGTTTATTTATTTGTTTGTTTGTTTGTTTGTTTGTTTGTTTGTTTGTTTGTTTGTTTGTTTGTTTGTTTGTTTGTTTGTTTGTTTGTTTGTTTGTTTGTTTATTTATTTATTTATTTGTTTATTTATTTATTTATATGTTTATTTATGTATGTATTTATTTATTTGTTTATGTATTTGTTTATGTATTTGTTTATTTATTTGTTTATTTGTTTATTTATTTATTTATTTATTTGGTTAGTTATCTATCTATCTATTTATTTATTTATTTATTTATTTGGTTAGTTATCTATCTATTTATTTATTTATTTATGTGGTTCAATTATCAATCTTAATTGTTTAAGACTCAGATGTAGAGAAACCAGGTTCTGAGCACACCAACTTACTAAAGACTTACTTTGGACATTCTTCCTTTAGACCGTAAGTACACCAAGAGTATTATACTATTAATAACATATTAATTGTAATATTTCTAATTACATAGTCATATATATCAGAATTCACTTAGAATTCATATTTTGGTCTTTAAACTATTTTAGAATGCAATGGAAAATTATTAACACAATACTGAAAAAGGAAAAAGATATCTGTGTTGTTATGTCAACAGGTTGGTTTTACTGTATTAATAATTCATTGCTGCCTAGGATGTCTGAGGCTTCCCCCTTTGAAGAGGAAAATTGTATCATCTGGCATTAGAGTAAAACCATAAAGGGCTTATTTTTGGCCAGCTCAGGCAGGAATGGGTTATCAATTATAGTCAAATGCCTTTTCTACAGTACTCAAAAAGTGTGTACTTTTATTTATACTAGATAATACTCAGTCATATGCGTAGGCAGTGTTTTAGATAGAGCAAAGTGAAAATGTGGCAAACTGCCAAGGTTTTTGGTAACGGAAAACTGACGTTTCGAGCGAAGCCCTTCATCAGAGTGAAATGTGTAAATGACTCTGTTTGAAACATCAGTTTTCTGTTACCAAAAACTTCAGCAGTTTACCACATTTTCACTTTGCTCTAACTTTATTTATACTTGATAACCCTATCAGTCATATTTAAACAATTAAACTGTTTTCCCCTGAGGTCCAGTAGGGACCATCCTTCGTTGGTTCAGTGTTACTACAGGATGAAACTGGAGTATAGACACGTAAAATTAATGTGCGAGCTGTCAGACCTGCAAACAAGTTGTTACAGGCTGTTACCGTCTTGTTACAACCTTATACATGTATGTTACTTAACAAATACAGTAGATTCATTTTGCCGTTGTCTGTTCAGTTTTATACAATACCCTGGTTAAGCTATATGTGTATTTAGATGCACAGATTACATCGCAATGGAGTAAGAACAAAAAGTTGGCTCACGAGACGCAGTCGAGTCACTGATGTTCTCACCACCTTGTTACATATCTTATAGTAACCATGCTACCAGCCTTTTTTACACATCCTGGTAACAAGCTGAGATTTTTACATGTGTACCAGGGAGTTAAACTGTTTTTTGTTGTGATAGTTTGGGTAGTAAGTACGGTAGGTGTAAGCAGTATAAATCTCTTGTTATTACAGCAAACAATATTATTTATCTTTGTACAGGTTATGGCAAAAGCCTTTGCTACCAATATCCTGCAATCTATTCTGGAAAAACTACCATTGTCATTTCACCTTTGATTTCCTTAATGCAGGATCAAGTCCAGAAACTAGAGTATGTAGCTTAAAGTAAAATCACATTCAGGGTCACTGAGAGAAATTGTGGGGCCTGGGGCAAATTATCAATTTGGGACCCCTGATGATGTCATGTGGGTTGATTGGGGGGGGGGGGGGGGCTGATTACATCATTAATTGGTTGGTTCCCCTGAGTTGGCTAAAAATGAAGTTCACTTAGTGTTACTGATCTTTATGCTTTCTGGGCCTCATGTTTTCTTACCTCAAAAAAATATGTTAGAGGGCCCTTCTCAAATATGGGGCCCAGGGCAACGCGCCATCTTACCCCCCCCCCCCCCCCCCTCTTGGTGGCCCTGATCACGTTGGGGGTTTGAGATTAATTCTCATGTGGGGACTCTCCACCAGCAAATTCACTAACATAACAGTACTGATTTCCTTGTGAATTATTAACCCTTTCTCTACTAAGCCGCCCAAAACCGGCCACTGCTTTGTTATTTTACTCTGCCTAACACCAGACGATTTTACTTGTGAAGTGAGAACCCCTAGGAAGGAAAGGGTTAATGATTTGGAATAGTTATTTTGGGAGAGTGGTGGAGAATAATGATACTGGGTGAATAGAGTAGTCTGCTAATACAGAGTAGCCTGTATTAGCTGGCTACGAGTAGAGAAAAACTCTACTCTACTGTGGGTGGGATTTGAACTGCAACTTTCAGTTTACTCAAGTCTGAGGCCCCGTTTACACTACTGTATTACGGTACGGTCAGTCTTCCGTTGAAAAATCACTACGTTTCTTTGTTGTGTTTACACTATTCCGGAGTGGTTTTCCGTAGCGTAGTCGCTACGCTTAGCACTCCGGCTGCAAATCACTACGCTATGGTAAATTTACCGTACCGTCATAGTGTAAACAGACGATTTTTTTGCAACGGAATGCTCACCCCAATCCGGACCACCGCCGTACCGTAATAGTGTAAACGCGGTCTGACACCCTACCAACTGAGCTACGCCTACATACATGGTCAAGTGGGGAGCAGGTCGTGGAGTGATAGTGCTTATATTTGATATTCCAAAACTGAAATCTAGTTTCTTTAATATTGAGAGACTTAACTCTTTATCTTATGTTGTTGGAATAATTATTGTGGCACTGCAAACTCAGGTGGAGGAAACTAGTTGCAGTTGAGTAGAGTAGAGTTTTTCTCTATTTTTACCCAGTATGGTTTGTCACGTTTACACAATTACGGTACGGTGGTGGTCCGGACTGGGGTGAGCGTTCCGTCGCAAAAAAATCGTCTGTTTACACTATGACGGTACGGTAAATTTACCATAGCGTAGTGATTTGCAGCTGCAGTGCTAAGCGTAGTGACTACGCTACGGAAAACTACTCCGGAATAGTGTAAACACAACAAAGAAACGTAGTGATTTTGCAACGGAAGACTGACCGTACCGTAATAGCGTAAACGGGGCCTCAGGTGGAGAAAACTTAGTTGAAAAATCACTACGTTTCTTTGTTGTGTTTACACTATTCCGTAGTGGTTTTTCGTAGCGTAGTCGCTGCGCTTAGCACTCCGGCTGCAAATCACTACGCTATGGTAAATTTATCGTACCGTCATAGTGTAAACAGACGATTTTTTTGTTACGGAACGCACACCCCAATCCGGACCACCACCGTACCGTAATAGTGTAAACGGGGCCTTATTTACCCAGTATGGTTTGTCACTCGTAATATTTTGATTATTAATGATTTTTTAATTATTTTTAACCTGTAGTTTGTGCAACATCCCAGCTTGTTTTTTTGGTTCTGCTCAGAAGAAGCAGTATGAAGTTAAGTCAGCTGCACTGAGGTCAGTCATATTGTCATATTTTTTATTTATATGTAAGTTAGTCAGAAAACAGAAATATTCACTCATTCTATAACAAACGCAGCTTGCATGGATTGGAGCCAGGTGTTTTCTTTCGGGGACGAGAATGGTGACACCTGTGCTAGTGCGCATGATGAGACCATTGTTTTCTGCTCCCCTGAGGACGGAAACAATAAACGTGTGGACATGACCTCAGTTACAAACTTTTGCAGAGCTTCATATTTTAATTAGCTTTTTTTTTAAAACATATCCAAAGTTCATACATACAGTATTTGCAAAGTTATATAAAACAGCAAACACCACAACTGCAAAAACAAAAACAAAGTTCAATTTTACAGTATCTTCTGTTTGATATAAAGCTCAATCTTCTGTGTTAAGTATTTTATGAACAATATCCAAAATTCTAATAACATTTGGGTACGAACATTTTGAATATTTTAAAACGTTACAGATAACGCAAAAACCTGAACTATACACCAAATGAAAGCTTATAAAATTGTTAACAACATACGTACACGATGTCTTTCAACAATGCGTAGTTTGGAATGTCTCACCCCCATGTAACCCTGATATTTGCCTTATTGTGATATGATTGGTCGGTTAGCGTTTGAAAGCAAAACATTTTGCCCTCAAACAGGGGTGGACTGGCTACGTCAGAGGGTTCCGGGCGATATGCTGTAAAAGGGGACCCGGTTTCCAAACCAAGTTGTTGTGGGTCCGCATGTGTAGGGGGTCCGGGGGGATCCTCCCCCGGAAAATGTTTGAAATTTGAGTCTCTGAAATGGCATTTCCTGCATTCTGACAGCAGTTTTGAGCAAACTTTTAATAGTTTTAAAACATGTTTGTAATGGCACATTTCGTCATTTTTAACAAAGATTTTATCCAAATTAGGCTTTAAATAGTACATTAGTTTGTGAAAACATACATTAACGCTGCTTGGTAACGTCAAGTTTGCCCTTAACAACGTCAAGTTGGCCGCAGTACAATACAATACTTTATTGAATTCTCCCCAGGGGGGCTTTTCAGCGTCAATTACAATTACTAAATTTATATAAATATATGTTGCATAATGAGGTACTATGGATTACAAATAATTAGAATTATTAAAAAATTGAAAACAAAAAGTCGATGGCAAAATGAAGAACAAGTTTCTAAAAGATGTCTACGAAGTTTACTTTTAAAAATATGTATTGACGCGCTAGATTTAATGTTCACCGGGAGAGCGTTCCGGAGTGAAACGGCGCGATAAGTGAGCTCTATATAACTGGAGTGATATCTGCTGTTCATTGACCTGGTAAAGATTTGAAGTCAAACATGGCGGACATGTAGACCTAAAGTACGTATAGTTCCAGTCTTCTGAGATACAGGGCTCAAAATAATGGCCGGTCACCCGTCAATGACCGGCCAAATTTTTAATGTACTGTATAATAAACGAGCAGGAGTGTTTTATCAGATATAAAGACACGAGGCGAAGCCGAGTGTTTTTATATCTGATAAAACACGAACTGCGAGTTTATTATACGGCTTCAAAAACGATCCACTTGGTAAGTTGATTGGCGAAGTTAGTTTGAAAAATAACCTTGTCTAAGCCGAGAAAATCAAAGCTAAAGTTTATGTAAATCAGGAGAAATCTTTATCACATATAAAGATACGATACGGTCATGATTTTCTTTTGTGTTTTCCTCATGAATTATTAATGAGTTTTTGAAGTGACCGGTCATATTCACTTGCAATTAATTTTATTACTTCCCTTTGAAGGAACTTAAAATGATTGTTGTTGTGCTGTTGTAGACCCGTTTCGTAAAGTCTGATATATATTGAAGTGAACTATGCATGCATTTCCTTTTTATGACAAACGTTCATATCAGTACTATAGTTAATATGTACAGCGTAGAATATACTTTACATGTTTTTTGTTGTGTTGTGTTGTGTTGTGTTGTGTTGTGTTGTGTTGTGTTGTGTTGTGTTGTGTTGTGTTGTGTTGTGTTGTGTTGTGTTGTGTTGTGTTGTGTTGTGTTGTTTGTTTGTTTTTGTTTGTTTGTTTGTTTGTTTGTTTGTTTGTTTGTTTGTTTGTTTGTTTGTTTGTTTGTTTGTTTGTCTTTGTTGGGGTTGTTTTGTTGTTGTTGGGTTGGGTTTTGTTTTTGTGGTTGGTTTTCTTTTTTGTTTTTTTGTTGGGGTTTTTTGTTGGGGGGGGGGGAGGGCGTCGTGAAATTTGACCGGTCAAAATCGCCTTTGACCGGTCACAATTGGAACTGACCAGTCACCGTGATAGGCGTAACATGAAACGTTATTTTGAGCCCTGAGATCTCACTCCAGTTATAAATAGAGCTCACTGGTTTGCCCCTGATAACGTCATTGATAACGTCATTGAACGTCAAGTTTCGTTGAGTAAACATCAAGTTAATTAACGCACGGTGCACGCTCAATTGCAAATGGTGGTAATATATGAAACAGTTTTGTGTTCTTATTTAGAGGTGAATACAGAATTGTTTATGTTACTCCTGAATATCTTGCATTGGATACAGAATTCTTGGTAAATGTTGACAGAAATGTTGGTATGTACTGGATGATTGCTTTGGGTTATTATGAGTATCATGTGTGGCTGTCATCATCATCATCATCATCATCATCATCATCATCATCATCATCTTCTTCATCATCATCATAGTCGTCATCATAATTGCCATGGTCATCATGATCACCATCATGATTGTCGTCATCATTATCACCACTACCATCATCACTATCACTATTACCACCATTATCACCATTACCACCATTATCACCATTATCACCATTACCACCATTATCACCATTACCACCATTATCACCATTACCACCATTACCACCATTATCACCATTACCACCATTATCACCATTATCACCATTACCACCATTATCACCATTACCACCATTATCACCATTATCACCATTACCACTTATCATCATCACCACCATCATTATCCCTGCCACCATTATCACCATTACCACCACTATCATCATCACCATGTTACCACCATCATCATCATCAACATCATCATTATCACCATCATGTTAGGTTAATAACTTGTGCTGTTAGTTGCTGTTAAATAAGTCTCATAACATCCTTTGTTTTTCTAGGAATTGTGTGCGTTGCTGTTGATGAGGCACATTGTGTTTCGCAATGGGGTCATGATTTTCGTGAATCATACAGAAAACTTGGAGTGATTAAATCTAAATTACCTAATGTAAGTAATCATACCCATCTATCGTAAATTAAGCTGAGGTAATACGGACAACATTTTTCTTCAACTTTCAACGCAACTTTGTTGCATTGCAAGTTTAAAAGCGTTGTTGCACGTATTACCACCCACTTTAAACATTGCCACGCAACAATGATTTTGTTGTAAGTTGAACAAAATTTGTTGAAAAAAGTAGACTCCAGTTCTATTTGCTGCAACATGCTGTTTCAACTCCGAATAAAATCATTGTTGCGTGACAATGTTTAAGGTGGTTGGTAATACGTGCAACAACGCTATTCAACTTGCAACGCAACAATGTTGCAGCAATTTGTTGCTCGTATTATTTCACCTTAAGATATGGTGCAGTATGCAACAAATCCACATTAAATAGAGGGTATATGTACTGCAAATTTGCCGCATACTGTAGTAATACACCTGTACATAAGTATGCATACACATAAATATATATATATATATATATATATATATATATATATATAACATATGGAAGGTAGTCGGGTCATTACGGTACGTTTGTATATAGTATAAAACGGTATAAAGAAACAAACAAACAAACAAACAAACAAACAAACAAACAAACAAACAAACAAACAAACAAACAAACAAACAAACAAACAAACAAACAAACAAACAAACAAACAAACAAACAAACAAACAAACAAACAAACAAATATATAGACTATAGTCCTAAATTGCCAATCTTTCATTCAGCAGTCACGGTTTAACAAGTGATTAATCCATTACTGTCTGAGCCAGCCAAAAACAACCCTTTTATAGTTTTAATCTTTTTAGTACCAGATGATTTTACTCATAAAAAATAGAACCCTCGGACATGGTAGACAGCAATGGGTTAATGTTTACTCATGCAAAATTTTGGTGTTTAGGTTGTTCTTGTAGCGCTAACTGCCACAGCCACATCGACCGTTCAAAAAGACATTTGCAGTAGTTTGAAATTAAAGGATCCATTATTGGTGCGCACAACTTTCAACAGGTACAGTATTATCTTCAGACACATGGTATAGCTAGGAATTTTAAATGGTAGGAACCAAGAGTGAGCTGTGAGAAGACTCGCAGGATGCAGGTGGTCTGGCCGTACTTCAGCAGAAACATTTCTGAATTAAATTGATAACGAAATACTGACGTTTCGAGCTGAGCCAGATCAGTGAGCTGAGCCCTTCATCAGAGTAAAATGTGATCATGAAGGGCTACGTTGGAAACGTCAGTATTTCGCTTGATTACATGGCTGGGTTTGATTTCCGGTCCATACGCCAAACGACGCATGTTGATTGGTTCCTGAGAGGTCGGGATTTATTGACCGACCGGTCAATACGCTTTTTTCTCGGCCCTGTTGGCCCTGTAAGTTTTGGCGGGAAAATGTCTGAGTTGATTTGAAAACAAATAAAAGAGTACAGGTATCCTTTATTCGAATATTCTGAACAATAAAATGTGTTGGAACATTACTGGTGGTTTTCTTTAAAGCTGTTTATCTAAAAACATGACAAATAAAAGCCGAACTGGTGTAAATAAGAAGGCCAAGAAGCGACACGAAAAAGTCAACAGGTAAGGTAAACAGAATACTCCAAAGACGAAAACAACGCTCGAAGTTTAAAAATAGAATGAACCAATAGCCATATAATAAATTCCTTATTAACCTCGTTTTCTCGGTCTGTACGGGAAAGTATTTGCCCTCGGTTTTATCGCACAAACCTCGCTCCTTCGTCGCTCGGTCTGTACGAAAACCTCAGGCAAATACTTTCCCGCACAGACCTCGCACTCGGTTAATAAGTCCTTAATCAAAAGTATTCTCGGCAGTTTACCATCTTTTCACTTTACTCTATCTATGGTTCGTCACTACGACTTTCATGTAAACCAATTCTTGTAATTGAAGGAATTACCGTAATGAAATAAAGTTCTCTCTCTCACACACTTGGAGTAGCAGCTAATATAATTATTCTCCACCTGAGTTCACTGTCCCACAATAATTATTCCAACAACTTAAGATGAAGAGTTAAGTCTCAATATTGAAGAAACTAGATTTCAGTTTACTACAGTCAAATATAAGTACCATCATTTCACGACCTGCTCCCAACTTGACCTGTATAGCTTAGTTGGTAGAGCATCGGACTAGTAAACCGAAGGTCGCAGGTTCGAATCCCAGCCGGGCCAAGTAGAGTTTTCTCTGCTGGTCCAGTATGGTTCGTCACTCAGAGTAACACCTAATATAATTACAGTACATAATGAGTATGAGACTACACTCACTCTCTAGACACTATTCAATTGAATGGTTGGAGAGTGAGTGTAGTCTCATACTCAGTTGAGGGTGAGTGGAGACTCATTGAGGGTTGAGTTGTACTTATTGAGTGTGAGGGGCCACTCATTGAGTGTGAGTGAGCTTTGAGAATACAGGCGTTAGTGTATCACAATGGACCTCACATAACAAGTCTGAAATGATGTATCCTAACAGCAATCCTCTCATTTCTTTTCATTAAAGGTCAAACCTTTTTGTTGAAGTTCGTCAGAAGACAGCAGGAAAAAGAATTGGTGATGATTTGAAGCCACTTCTTAAGTCGCAAGTTAAACTCGGGTAAATATATCTTGCATGCGAAAAACAAATTCTCCGGTTGTTTTGCTTATTACCTGTCTGTCTGTCTGTCTGTCTGTCTGTCTGTCTGTCTGTCTGCCTGCCTGCCTGCCTGCCTGCCTGCCTGCCTGCCTGCCTGCCTGCCTGCCTGCCTGCCTGCCTGCCTGCCTGCCTGCCTGCCTGCCTGCCTGCCTGCCTGCCTGCCTGCCTGCCTGCCTGCCTGCCTGCCTGCCTGCCTGCCTGCCTGCCTGCCTGTCTGTCTGTCTGTCTGTCTGTCTGTCTGTCTGTCTGTCTGTCTGTCTGTCTGTCTGTCTGTCTGTCTGTCTGTCTGTCTGTCTGTCTGTCTGTCTGTCTTCACGATATCTCACAAAGTACTGCACAGATTTTCATGAACGTTTGTGGAAAGATTGAGGCATAGACCAGGGACCAAGCCATTAAAAATTTTTTTAATTTGGTTGAATATTGGATGAAAGTTTTGTAAACGTTTCTCCGTCTATAAGGCCTGCACTAAACGTCGCACAATAGACGAATTTAATTGTTTGAATTTTATTCCACGAAACTGCGACGTACAACTCGATTAAATTCGACACACGAATTAAATTCGTCTCAGTAACTATATTCGTCTGAGTCAGACGGACAATGCGACGATAATGCGTGTTCGAGTTACTACGTCGAATTTTCGTCGCATCGAATAAGATATTTCTCTTCTGTCTGTGATAATTCGGCACCATATTTTCAAGAAGTCGATTTCAGGCTCCATGAGTCCAAGTAAAAACAATTAAATTCGACTGAAATTCGACGTTTAACTCGACGTCGCATTTACGTCGCATCACCGACGAAGTTAATTCGAATTAAATTTGTCTGAATTGTGCGACGTTTAGCGCAGGCCTCAGAAATAATTGAAAAAATGCTCGATTGCGCTCATTATTATGCTTTGTATAATCGATATCCATTATATATAATGTCACTTATCAAATTCATTAAAAATTCATGAAGAAAATTCAAAAGAAATTGTAACCGTAACGAAATCGTTACGGTTAGGCCTTGCGTCCACACGATACCGGCATGAAATGACATGAAACCGTAATGCTAATCGTAACGATTTGTAACTGTAACGAAATTATTCATTTATCGGCATCGTGTGAACACCTTACCGTAATGATTTCATCAAGGTTTTACGAATTTTTTCCTCTGCTTAAAAAATCCAGGTTAAAAGAAGCGTGATGGCGGGAATTTAATAAAAATGGAGTTAACTAAACTGTAAAAATAGTAACGGAATGAAATGATACTGGTACCGTATAAACAGTTTCCTACCGTGATGATTTGATACCGGCACGATTTCGTACCGGCGTCGTGTGAACGGCAGGGACGTAGCCAGGATTTTGAAGGGGGGAGCCGAAATCAATAAAAAAATTTAGGGGCGTTCGGGCGCATGCTCCCCCGGGAAATTTTGAAATCGAGAGTCGCTGAAATGCCATTTCCTGGCTTTTGGAGGAAGATTTTACAGACTCTAAAGGTTAAAAAACGTCATATAAAATACTCAAAACACGCAAACGTCACATAGATACTCAAAATGCATACATTCAGTAGATTGAATACACTGTTTACAGTTTATTTCCTGACACAATTCATATTGCACAGTTTTGTAGTTACATGTCTGTTATTTTATATCAGGGGGGGGGGGAGCCGCCCCATGATGCCCTGGCTACGTCCCTGGTGAACGGGGTCTTATACTGGGTCTCAATAACCCGCTGGCGGAGGTATGTATGCAGTATCTGTAAATTTCGTTTTGTTTTTCCTAGATCATATGCGTATTCTTTTGAAGGATCTACTATAGTTTATTGTCCAACAAAGAAAATGACAGAACAAGTGACTGATGTCTTAAAACGTTAGTATTGAACTAGAGTATAGTCCAGAAATTATGAAAACATGACAAATAAACTGATAAGCGTTAAGTTGTCGCGAGAATAAATGGATAGGCGTTAAGTTGTCGCGAGAATAAACGGATAAGCGTTAAGTTGTCGCGAGACTGATAAACGGATAAGCGTTAAGTTGTCGTGATAAGCGTTAAGTTCTCGCGAGACTGATAAACGGATAAGCGCTAAGTTGTCGTGATAAGCGTTAAGTTGTCGCGAGACTGATAAACGGATAAGCGTTAAGTTGTCGTGATAAGCGTTAAGTTGTCGCGAGACTGATAATTAAACGGATAAGCGTTAAGTTGTCGTGACAAGCGTTAAGTTGTCGCGAGACTGATAAACGGATAAGCGTTAAGTTGTCGTGATAAGCGTTAAGTTGTCGCGAGACTGATAAACGGATAAGCGTTAAGTTGTCGTGATAAGCGTTAAGTTGTCGCGAGACTGATAAACGGATAAGCGTTATGTTGTCGCGATAAGCGTTAAGTTGTCGCGAGAATTAACGGATAAGCGTTAAGTTGTCGTGATAAGCGTTAAGTTGTCGCGAGACTGATAAACGGATAAGCGTTAAGTTGTCGTGATAAGCGTTAAGTTGTCGCGAGACTGATAAACGGATAAGCGTTAAGTTTTCGTGATAATCGTTAAGTTGTCGTGATAACCGTTAAGTTGTCGCGAGAATAAACGGATAAGCGTTAAGTTTTCGTGATAAGCGTTAAGTTGTCACGAGACTGATAAACGGATAAGCGTTATGTTGTCGCGATAAGCGTTAAGTTGTCGCGAGAATAAACGGATAAGCGTTAAGTTGTCGTGATAAGCGTTAAGTTGTCGCGAGACTGATAAACGGATAAGCGTTATGTTGTCGCGATAAGCGTTAAGTTGTCGCGAGAATAAACGGATAAGCGTTAAGTTGTCGCGATAAGCGTTAAGTTGTCGCGAGAATAAACTGATAAGCGTTAAGTTGTCGCGAGAATAAACTGATAAGCGTTAAGTTGTCGCAAGAATAAACGGATAAGCGTTAAGTTGTCGCGATAAGCGTTAAGTTGTCGCGAGAATAAACGGATAAGCGTTAAGTTGTCGCGATAAGCGTTAAGTTGTCGCGAGAATAAACTGATAAGCGTTAAGTTGTCGCGAGAATAAACGGATAAGCGTTAAGTTGTCGCGATAAGCGTTAAGTTGTCGCGAGAATAAACGGATAAGCGTTAAGTTGTCGCGAGAATAAACTGATAAGCGTTAAGTTGTCGCGAGAATAAACGGATAAGCGTTAAGTTGTCGCGATAAGCGTTAAGTTGTCGCGATAAGCGTTAAGTTGTCGCGAGAATAAACGGATAAGCGTTAAGTTGTCGCGAGAATAAGCGGATAAGCGTTAAGTTGTCGCGAGAATATCTCGTACACTTACGATAGAACTCGCCTCCAATCCCTGTGCGGCCGGCGGACCGGAATCCCGAAGGTGCGAGTTCAAATCCCGCTCGAGTCAGCCGAGATTTTTCGGTTGACTTTAGCACTGTAAGACATAATGAAAATGTTCTCATGAAACTATTTAAAACGGTGTAAACTTCTTTCTTTCTTTCTCCCCTCCCATCCATCCATTCATCCATTCATCCATCCATCCATCCATCCATCCATCCATCCATCCATCCATCCATCCATCCATCCATCCATCCATCCATCCATCCATCCATCCATCCATCCATCCATCCATCCATCCATCCATCCATCCATCCATCCATCCATTCCCTCCCTCCCTCCATCCATCCATCCATCCATCCATCCATCCATCCATCCATCCATCCATCCATCCATCCATCCATCCATCCATCCATCCATCCATCCATCCATCCATCCATCCATCCATCCATCCATCCATCCATCCATCCATCCCTCCCTCCCTCCATCCCTCCATCCATCCCTCCGTCCATCCATCCATCCATCCATCCATCCATCCATCCATCCATCCATCCATCCATCCATCCATCCATCCATCCATCCATCCATCCATCCATCCATCCATCCATCCATCCATCCATCCATCCATCCATCCATCCATCCATCCGGCTCAGGCAAGAATGACTTAAACATCTACATTAGAACACAGTGTCTCATTGCATTGACTAATTATTCTATTTTGTTTTTACTAAGGTCTGGGAGTGAAGTGTGATGCTTATCATGCAGGTCTGTCAAACACTATACGATCAGATGTCCATTCTAAATTTACTCGAGATGAGTTGGAGGTACAGTACTTGTTTGCTATTCTTTAGGAAGGAAGGAAGGAAGGAAGGAAGGAAGGAAGGAAGGAAGGAAGGAAGGAAGGAAGGAAGGAAGGAAGGAAGGAAGGAAGGAAGGAAGGAAGGAAGGAGGGAGGGAGGGAGGGAGGGAGGGAGGGAGGGAGGGAGGGAGGGAGGGAGGGAGGGAGGGAGGGAGGGAGGGAGGGAGGGAGGATGGATGGATGGATGGATGGATGGATGGATGGATGGATGGATGGATGGAATACAGGGAGATTGGAAGGAGTGGAGGAAGGTTGAAATAAAAGAATGGAGGGGAGGGGGAGAAAGGGTAGATATAGTAGAAAGTGGGACAGAAAAATAAAGAAAGAGGTGGAGGGGACGCGAATGAAGAAAGGAAAGAAGGAGAAATTGAGCGAGGGATAGAGGGAAGGAAATTGTTAAACTTGAGGTCTAAATCAATGATGTGCTTTTTGTCAGGCCTTACACACCTATTTTTAATTGTGATTTATTTACTCTGATATTTTTAGTGTATTGTTGCCACAACAGCGTTTGGCATGGGCATTGATAAACCTGATGTGAGAAAGGTCATTCACTATGGAGGTATGGATTGGGAATTTGTTGAAACATGTTATCACATGACACACCCACATTTCATTCGTCTATAATTTATTCAACTGATTAACATGCATACAGTGTGATACATTTTTATCGCACTTTTTCAAATGGAAAAAAAGTGTGGTAACCACTTTTATTTTACAAACTCATTCGAGTTTCAAAACCAATCTACCATTTATACCAAATATCCATGCAATAAATATTCTTTTTTATTACTATTATTTATCAATTGTACATAATTATATACATTGAGTACACACTGTATCTGTAATTTAATTTAATTAACCCGCGTCAATATAATATATTCTGTAATTAATACTAACTACTAATGTTTCACATGTAATTATGGTATGATAAATTAAATGATTGATTGATTGATTATACATTTTTTCTAAATCCTTGATTGGTCAGAAAGTTGATGACCATTCTCGATATCTGTACTTTTAGTTGTATTCGCCGCTGTGATTGTTAGATTCTGAGCCCACAATGCTATTATCTGTAGTTTCTGTAGGTATTATCTTTAGAAAAAAAGGACTTATCATGCATGTGCTGACGTGACCTGTCCAGTTAGGCAAACCGAAGAAAAGCGCGGGAAAGAAACAACTGACTTTGAATTGCGTTTTTTCAAAAAAAAAAAACGGTTTGTTTTATTATACATTTTCAACTTAAAATGTATAATAAAACAATTATTGAATTCGACTTTTTTTATATCAAGAATTATCAAGCTCTCAGACTGCATTATCAATCAGCCTTCGGCTTCGGCAGATAACACAGACTTCGACCTTGACAATTCTTGATATCAAAAAAGTCTCATCCAATAATTGTTTAATCGCATACTAATTATATATAATTTTGATTTTTAACTCTTGAAGTTCCTTTCTCGGTAAATTAAATAAAAAAAGGATTTCATTGTGCAATACACATTTATTCAAGCACAAAAATAAAAGTATTATTATTTATTATTTATTATATATTTTGCCCAGATTTATTTATTTTACATGCTTATACAAGACCCAATAGAAGACCCCGAGTTATGACCCCTAGTATGGGTATTTCATCATCTGAAATAACTAACAAGTTAATCTAGTCAGATAACATTTAGATTTCAAAATGATTTCATTGCAGAAGAGTCATGAGATAAGATGGTTGCGGACCTGCGGTCGTCCCTCGTAGCCGATGATAAATCCTTATCAGTCTCGTAACCATTGATAAAGGCTAGAACATGCTATGTAATCGAGTGAAATGCCCAATATTACTTCTAATAAACCCAATTCTCTCCTGGCATTACCACCTTAACATATACAGAACTCGCGATCAAGCTCTTGGCAACGGCCTCCGTGGCTCAGTGGTCAGAGCATTGCACTAGAACCGCAAGGTCGTGGGTTCAATTCCTGCCGGAAGGCCTGTGTAGTTGCATTTTTCGCAACTGGTCCCGGTTTGGTCTTAAAATGTATATATTCTACACTCGAATTTTCCTTCACCAAAAATCCCCAGAACATGCTATGTAATCGAGTGAAATGCCCAATATTACTACTAATATGTCCACAGTAATCCGTTTTCAAACGAAAATGGAGACTTTTTGATATTACGGTTCGATGACCGAAAATAGAGCGTTTCAAAAACGCTCTCCAGAGTGGAGATATTCGAAGACGTCGTTTTTCTGCACCAGTGTGGACGGCAAAAACGAAGCTTTTGGAAAACGATAATGTCACGATTATGTTATCTTGGTTTCAGTCAGCTAGAACTATTCATTCATATACCCCTGTAGATCTTTTTAGCGTTTTACTAAACGGCGAAAACGATTCGAAAACAATAGTGTGGACGGAAGACTTTTGATACGTTTTCGATACGAGGTCTCTGTTGTCGTTTGAAAACGGATTAGTGTGGACATGGTATAACTCTTACTTAATTTATAGGTTTAATTTTACCATATATTCATATGTGAGTCTACTCGTATATTTCAATAATTAAATAACTTGTTGTTCTTTTTAGCTCCCAAGGATATTGAATCCTATTACCAAGAGATAGGTCGTGCAGGCAGAGATGGGTATGCAATATATAGAGATTTAATCTTACGCTAGAATCTTTCACAAAATTGTCGGACCAGATTGCTACATAATCACTTGCATAAAAACTCATTGCTGCCTAGGATGTCAGAGCTAGGGTTCTTTCTTTGATGAGTAAAATCATCTGGTGTAATGAGACAGAGCAAAACAATAAAAGGACTGTTTTTGGCCAGCTCGGGTAGCAGTGGGTTCATTTGTTCCTGCAGAAACAGCTTTTTGTTATTTCACGCTATAGCCTGAGAGCCACCTTCTTCGATTTTACTTATAGAACCCTCGGACATCCTAGGCAGGAATGAGTTAAATTAACCTATTCCTGCCTGAGCTGTCAAAACTGACCCCATTATTTTTTTACTCTGTCTAACACTAGATGATTTTATTCATCAAAAGGAAGAACTCTCGGCCATCATACAGGCAGCAATGAGTTAACAAGTGATTAATCCATTCCTGCCTGAGCTAGTCAAAAACAGCTCCATTTTTGTTTTACTCTGTCTGACACCAGAGATGATTTTACTCATCAAAGGAAAACCCCTCAGACATCCTAGGCAGCAAGGAGTGTATTTACGGTACATGGTTTCTGAAATGAGTCATTTATTTTATTTAACATATAGGTCTCCCAGTTCTTGTATTGCATTTTACAACAATGGTGATTTTCTTCTCAATAGGTATTGTTACTGCATGATCTTATACATAGTCAATCGAGATATGGTCTGGAAACTCGGCAAACTTCAAAGCGCCTATAATGAGCTGTGATTTTATGTTGAACAGTACCTTACACCGTGCACATCCTTTGTTTTAGCTTTATTAATATTTAAATAGCACGGTTGAGTGATTGAACTGAAACGTTGCTATTGGATAATTCGTTCATTATACTAAAATACAATGTGTTCAGTGACCGTGCACCGTGCACAAAAATACATAAAGGCGAACAAAAAGATAGACCAAAGACTTTATCTGAGTTTCCAGACCATATCTCGATTGACTATGTCTTATATGATCTTATTGTTTACTGTAAATATTATATCTCGCCAATAAAGATTTTTTTAGTTTCTGGTTGTGTAGTTTAAACATGAAAAATTTAATTTTGTATGGTTTTTCCTAAAAGTCCAGAGCAGAAAGTATCAACACGGTATAGGAACGCCCGGGTTGTTTCAATTACCTGCAAGTAAATCTTTACAAGGCTCTTGTAACAAGCTGTCATTGGGATGCATTCACACTGGTTGTTCCCAGTTTGTTAACAAGTCTGTAACAGGTTGTTGACAACTTGTAACAAAGTTGATGACTTCAATGGGCTTGTGACAAGTTGTTACTCCTCTGCAATTAACAAGTTGCTACCAGGTTGACAACAAGCTTGCAGCGGTTTGATAAAATCAAAACTTGTTAACAGACTTGCTACAAGCTTGTTGTGAACACATTCTGTTAACAAGTTGTGAGATTTTATGTGTGTTATATACATTCTGTGCTGTTTTCTATAAAATTACCTTGTCTGGGACTCAACAATTCTTTTTTGATTACTTACAGCTGGACTATGAAACTAAAAACATATACATGTAATTTAACTATTATTATTAGGTTCTAGGATCTTAATTCAAAAGTACATTGTTTTTTTGCAGACAATTTGTCAGTAATATCACCAATAAGCAGTTCAAGCAACATAAACTGACTATGGTACAAACATTAGAGAAATATTTCAATTCAACTGCTTGCAGAAGAAGGTAAGAAGTTTATGTGCAGTATGCTATGGTATACATCTAGCTTGGAGTTTGTGATAAATGGAGTGAGGTTTTACCCATTCCTGCTTGAGCAAGCCAAAAATGACCACTGTATTGTTTTACTCTGTCTAACACTGCTACGAGAACTCTACACACTGCTACCTTACTCTACTCCAAGATTTTCAAATGCGTTGGACTACCTAAACACACAACAAGTTTGGTAAGCACTCACTTTAATTCTCGTCTAGTATATTGTGTTGATAGCGATTATTATTTATCTTCCAACAATTAACTTAATTTGACTTAATTTACATTGACTCCCAACCCCAAATCCCTGCTGATGAGACCACCAGAAGGTCGAAACGCGTCCAGGGTTGTGTCCCAGATCCTGATTGCACTATACTATACATTACACATCTTTTATTCTTCTTCTGTCATTTTTTACATGGTTCTTTAAGCAATATATCTACACTGCATGTCCAACAGCATGGTCCAATACGCCTTTCCATACGATGCAACATAGCCAGAGGCTAATTGCGCTTTTTATTCAAATTCGCTTCTAATCTCTCCCTCATGCTTCAACATTACACGACTAAAACTCCTTTGTGGTTCCCATTAACTACATTGTACACTCAAACTTATAAAAAATTGTGATAACCCCGTAGCGAAAGGAGAGAGCTTATTCAAGCTTGCCACATTGTGTAGTTTGAGTTTGAGTAACTGTCGTGGGTCGTGGGTCGTGGGTAAAAGGTCGTGGGTCGTGGGTAAAAAGTCGTGGGTCGTGGGTAAAGTCGTGGGTCGCGAAAATATGCTAAAAATTTGGTTTTAACGTAATGTAATGCAATGCAATGCAACTGGCATTCAGTTCATGTGGCAAAAAGGCAGCACTTTCCTTGCGATAGTAACTCCTAGTATAGTATTATTCCAATATTCTGAGCCTTGTTCTTTTTGCTCAGCACTAAAAGGCGATTGGGAGTATAGGTAATTGAATTGTGTCCCTCTACCCCTACCATTTTTATCAACGGATTCATTGCGCAGTTTGAACTGTGTGTTCTGTTGCCTGTTGGGATTCGATTATGGAAGAGTTTAAAGCGAAAGATACAGAGTTTGTTGCGTCTTGGTTGAAAAGCAAACGCATGGACAGTTTAGTAGAGGTGTTTGAAATAAGCACTCAAAATAAAATGCTGATCTTTATAATGGTGAATCGATGTGATAAAAATAGAGGGTATACTTTACAATGATGAAATAAAAATGAGAGGTGAAAATTTCGTCTTTAGTGACACTTTAACGGAAACATATCATTTTGGCTTATTGTGCACGCTGAGAGCCTTGCAAACGTCTGTCATCAGTGCCGGAGCCCGGAGACATCAATGGACCAGGTAGATTTAAACCATTTTGATTGTTTGATTTCTTATTACCGCGTGTCAATAAAAATAAAACCCGGAGTGGGTCGCACTGATGCTTGTAAATAAGCCGGGGGTCGTGATGGGCTTTGAATGAGCGTGGGGGTTGTAACGTAACGTTAAACTCGGAGACGAAACAAGTCTCGGAGTTTAACGTTAATGAACTTGTCGTTAATGAACAGGGGGGACGTGCATGTATTTGTCACACCAAAGAACGGCAAAACTACTAGTATATGTGGGCAGAATTTCGGTATGTTTTGAGAAGTGCAAATATATTGAGAAGTCGTTTCTTGGCTCTGTTCTCGGTGAGATTAAAAAATATAAAAGTTATCTTTTGCCATAAATACGCGGCTATATGACCGTGCAATATGATTCATGACACGGATAATCTGATACCATCGCAGGGGTTAGGTGCGTGGTCACCTGTAGAAAGGTTAAATTTTTTCTGACTAGCTGCTTGCCACACACTTTCTGCAAAGAACATTTCTTTTACAATTAAAATAGTTAAAATACTCCAAGTCCTCAGCTGGGACGTTTTCCCCCAGATAAGAGTTAAAGAATAAGTGGACAAGCTGGCTATAACACCCATTTTCTGACAACGAATGTTACATCACTGATGCCGCCATCTCACTGTCAGTTCATACGACACTTCCATCGATCACACTTTCGGATATCAGTCTTGTAATCGAATCGAGTTCACAGTCAGTGGCTGTGCTCACGTTTTGTTATAAAAGCTTGCGTTATTTCTTTGGTTGGATATATATCTGTTTGCGCAATATGTCGAAACGTCTATATTCGGAAGTTGTTGTAAAGGGCAGTTCAAGTGAGGATGAATCAGAACGTCTTTCTCTTGATATACCGAAACCGAAAGGTTTGGTTAACTGGTTGGAGCGGTATCAAGTTGAAGAAGAACACGTTGCTCTAAAGAAGGCTTTGGATTTGAGCAAGGTAATGATTATTAAATAAAGTAGTGATTACAAAAATACGCGATTATAAAAAGAAATTCGCTAAAAAATAGTTGTCAAATATGAACTGATATTATTATTGCACATTGCTTTATAGGGTTCTTTCTCAACTGATACAGTTGACATGACAGAGCAGACGACTAAAACTGACGTCTGTGGATGGAACTTTTAGTGTAAGTTATGGGAACGTTATTTTTTTATCTTTTTAATGTAGAAAACAGCGTAATGTTTGAACTAATAATAGACTTATATGCATCACTGTATGTAATATATAGTGAAAGTTGAGTTTCGCCTACTTTCCTAACCCCTGGTTTTAACTGATCATTACTTTCAAGGCAGCGCAAGATGGACAGACTTCCCTTAGCCTATATAATATCCTTCCGCTCGAGCGGGACGTTTAATAGCTAATACACCTCTTTTTATGCTATTCCTTTGTAATATCATGTTTGCAGGAATTTCTTTTGTTTGCGGGAATTTCTTTTGTTGTCGCCTCCGTCGACCTCAAACCGGGTATGATTAGTTCTAATCAGACCTTGCTTTGACATCAACGGAGGTAGGATTAGTAAAAATGAATATAATGAAGTATATTATTTATAGTGCTTATTTCAAACACCTCTACTAAACTGTCCATGCGTTTGCTTTTCAACCAAGACGCAACAAACTCTGTATCTTTCGCTTTAAACTCTTCCATAATCGAATCCCAACAGGCAACAGAACACACAGTTCAAACTGCGCAATGAATCCGTTGATAAAAATGGTAGGGGTAGAGGGACACAATTCAATTACCTATACTCCCAATCGCCTTTTAGTGCTGAGCAAAAAGAACAAGGCTCAGAATATTGGAATAATACCTATACTAGGAGTTACTATCGCAAGGAAAGTGCTGCCTTTTTGCCACATGAACTGAATGCCAGTTGCATTGCATTACATTACGTTAAAACCAAATTTTTAGCATATTTTCGCGACCCACGACTTTACCCACGACTTTACCCACGACCCACGACTTTTTACCCACGACCCACGACCTTTTACCCACGACCCACGACCCACGACAGTTACTCAAACTCGTAGTTTTACAGACAGCGACATTCCTAAACACCACATGTAAAGCTTATAGTTAAAGAGGGAAAATTCTTATGCCAGTTGACTACAAGCTTTTATTTTTCCATGCGTATAGCCTTTTACTCACTCATCCCCCACGTATCCTCCCACATCCAAGACACTACTGACATTCTCAAACATTCTCAACAGCGTGTTCCGTGTCGCCTTTCATACGCAACATAGCCGGAGGCTAATTGCGCTTTTTATTCAAATTCCCTTCTAATCTCTCCCTCATTCTTCAACATTACACGACTAAAACTCCTTTGTGGTTCCCATTAACTACACTCAAACTTATAAAAAACGGCATTAATAATTCAAAAATCATTACTAATTCATGAGGAAAATTCAAAAGAAGTAAATATTTAATTAGTATTTAGAAATCGGAGGAATATTACAGTCAAATTTAGCAAACTTTCATGTCGATTTTCTCTTATAATATTGATTCGTTTGAGAAGCTATATGAATGAATGAATGATTTATTAAAAACTGTCACTTTGTAAATTCATGAGAATTTAAAAAAAAATTGATATTACAATGAGTGAGAAGTTAAGCAGGGTAAGGATAAGTTAAATCAAAAACTATTATGTGCAAGTTATAAAATATAAGGTAGATCCCAATTGCTAACGCATTTGGGGATAAAACTGTTTTTGTACCGTTCAGTTCTACATTTATGTAGTGGGTAAGTGCGTAGGTTTCTCCAACACTCGTCAGTGTTCATCATCCGATGTCTTAGTACAGCCAAGCTGGTTAACAAAACTCGGCATTGTCTCGTATTTTCAACCTGCTTGGCTGTATTTAGAAATCGGAGGAAGGACACTGACTGTGTTGGATATATTACATGGAACACATTAAAGGCGGTTTTCCACTAGGCGACATTTGTCGACCGACTCGACATTTTTCTTTTGTCTTGGCTAATTAGTTCCACTCGAGAGCTTGCGAGACAAAAGAAAATGTCGCTTTGCGCGACATTTCTCGCCTAGTGGAAAACCGCCTTAAAGTCGTTTTCCACTAGGCGATATTTTTCGAGCGAAGCGACTTTTTTCTTTTGTCTTGGCTAATTAGTTCCACCCAAGGGCTTACGAGACAAAAGAAAATGTCGCTTCGCGCGACATTTTTCGCCTAGTGGAAAACCGCCTTTACAGTCAAAATGGAAATACCTTCCCACTTCCGCTTCTGTGGTTGGTTATGTATTACTGTATTTCTGTAGCCGCTACTGAAACGGGAGGAAAGTCTAGCGATAAGAGTCGCCAATTCTTGATGTATATTCGTCTGTTCGTATCGATTTGGGATAAACATCCATAACATTGTATTATGATTAAATGCCATTTAAAGCTAAATTATACTATTTTTGTACAGTTTTCAACAAAAATTTTTCTCAGGCTTCGGTAGCGGCTTCAGAAATACAGTAATACGCAACGAACTACAGAAGAAGTGGCAAGGTATTTCCATTTTGACTGTAAAACTATGCACTGATGATTTTTTTTGTTCTTTTCAGAGAGATATTGTCATATTTTGGTGAAAACTTACCGCAAACGAATGGCTTTAAAGCAGATTGCTGTGACAATTGCCAAATGAGGTACGAACCACTCGGAGTTAAAACACTCACATTCTCGCCCATCTTTCTAAACTCGATAAAACACTGAAAAAAAACAAGACCAGCTGACAACTTGAAAAAGTATAGAACAAAACATATTCTGAAAAATAATGCCATCCTGAAAACTTAAAACATAAGTTAAAACAAGTGGAACTACTGTGCAATAGGCGAGTTTCAGGGTGTTGCGCGCGCATCATTTTTCAAAACAACTGGCAAGCTCCACTCAAAGTAAACATACTGTTTAAAAAAAAACAAAGTGTAGATACAGTTTCTGGATATAAAACATTGTTATTCTGCTGTTGTTGGCTCGCTAGCAAGTCTGTTTGCCATTGCTTACTTTGTGGAGAGCCCGCCAAGGGTCCGCCAATTCCTTCCCAAAACGATGCGCACGCAACACCCTGAAACTCGCCTATTGTTATATTTCGTCATTTTTAGTGACTTTGAAATATCCTTAGAGAAACATGAGAAAATTTTCCATGATTTTCTTACACTGCTAAAGTCAGCCAAAATATTTCGGTTGTCTTTAGCAGTGTAAGAAATCATGAAAAATTTTCTCACGTTTCTCTGAGGATGATTCTGTAATAGAATTGAAGCACTGCACTTCCTCACGGATAAGCGTTAAGTTGTGGCGAGAATATCTCGTGCACTTAAGTTGAATAAAACTTGCCTCCAATCCCTGTGCGACTTGATAGCTCAACAGGTAGAGGGGCGGACCGGTGCGCAGAGGTGGAAAAAGTATCGGAACTTGGGAACGTAGTTCCCAGAAATTTTTTTGGGTCCAAAAATTTTTCCTGAAAATGTTTGAGGTTTGATGTTTAACAGAACAAAATTAACTACACAATTTAAGTGTACATTACTAACTGACAGTAACTGGGCTGTTGTAGTGACACTCTGACAGTCTGACTGATGAAAATATTACTATACTTAATTGCTGGGTTGAAAAATTACAACGTATACCTTGTGCCATTACTTTTATCGTTTGCTTTCTCATAACACCTGATTTTATGTCTACACATATCAGACAATAACGACATATTTTGCTTTACACAATTTATAGTAATTATGGTAGTGTTATGTCCATGTTGTATTGGAAATTTTGCAGAAAATTTTGAGTCCTAAACGCAGGTTCCCAGAAAGAAAATAATTTTTTCCATCTCTGCCGGTGCGAGTTCAAATCCTGCTCGAGTCAGCCGAATTTTTCGGTTGACTTTAGCAGTGTAAGAAAATTATGAAAAAACACTATAGAACAGGATTATAACATTGAAGGAATTATAATTGTTTTTAATATTTTTCTAGGTCCCTTGGTTTACGTAGTAGTACAGATGAAACTAAAGATTATTCCAAAGAAGCTAAAGTATTATTTAATGCAATAAAGGTAATCAATCTTTGTGAAATTAACTCCAAATTAGTTTTATGCATGCAGTGGAGAAAATCTGGGAATGGTAAAGATTTGTGTGTGGATACGAATTATTAAAAAAATTATCACTTATCTCAATATAATAATTGACGGCGCCGAAAAATATGGCGGCGGTACATTTAACCATAATGCATTGCAACTTCAAATCAGCTCAAATGACAACTAAACATTGTTTATCTGCTGCATCTCACCAAAAGTTAAGCCCGGTTAGACGGGGTTAGTACTTGGATGGGTGACTGCTTGGGAATGGCCCCGTTGTCGAGCTTGGAACTCATGTTAGTGGAATTGTAGTTGATCTCTCCTGTGTTTCGAGGGTTTTTCGCCGGGTTCTCCGGTTTTCCTCCCTCCATAAAATCAACACCTAACATCTTAGCTGTGATCCGTGGTCTGAACTGTGTCGTATGGCGGCTGCTTAGAGCGCCTTTGATATGCCTCGACACGGCCACGTTGATCTGCGAGTCTGCGACCTTCGCAATTCAGCCGCTGGGTATCTGAAAACTCTAGCAGTGCCTATTCTCTTCTAATCTAAAAGAAAAAAATATGGCAATAAGTCATTTCATCTAATGCAAGTAAGGATGATTAGCCCCAGTCTTTTTTCCTGATTGTGGTTAAATGTACTGAAGACGCCATCTTTTTCGTTACTGTCAATTGGGAAGGTTTTTAACAGAATTCATGATTGTATTAAACACTTATTTACTGGCACCGAGGAAAACAGTATATTTTGTGGTCCCAAGACTGACGTTGTTTCCCGAGGCGAAGCCTATGGCAACAACGAGCGGTCGAGGCGCCACAATCACACTGTTTCTCCGAGGTACCGGTAAATAAGTGTTTTGTTATATCTCAAGTGTTAAATGACAACAAACATGTTGAACAAACCTTCGGTGCGGTTTATCTAAGGATTTTTTAGAAGAATTACTGAAAAACTGGCACTGCGGTTTATACAACACTTAATGATTATGGTCTTTGAACTTACGATAAACTTTTTTCTACTTTACTTCCTTTTTCTTTGACTGTGCAATATCAAAGTAAGTTACCCAGGGAAGTAAATGCGCGCCGCGAATGGTGGAGATGACTAATGGCACACCTAGGATTAGTGCTTAGTTGTGTGGCGCCTTTGTTGTGGCACAGACAAAGGTTGTATTCTGGGGACAATGGGTTGTTTGTGTACACGATAATCATGTACGGACTGTCAGCTAAGCATGTGATGACTTCGTGGACAGAACAAAGTGAAGTTGCTATATCATTAACCATAATTTATATAAACTATAAATTGTCACTGTGACTTATAGTCCAGAAAGTACAGTAGCTTATACTACGTGCTTTTACTTGGATTAATTTTTGTTTTCTTAGGCAACTGGAGATGGAAGATTTGGTATGGGAATTCCTATCATGCTTTTAAGAGGCTCGGTAAGTTCAACTTGCAACACAATCAAAATTTTACAACTGTTATGTTATGCCTGTTGGTTAAAACAAATAAGTGTTTGTTGGGGGAGGGGAGGGGTCTCACGCTCTTCCTGACCTCAGCTCCAGTATGCTGCATTAACCAACCCATTTCTGCCTGAGCTGGCCAAAAACGACCCGAACTCTTTTTACTCTGTCTAACACAAGACGATTTTACTCATCAAAGGGAGAATCCTCCTATGAGTAGCAATTAGTTAACAGATTAGTTAAAGTGATCTGATAAGTAGGGATACTGCTTTGCCGGATACCGGATGGTACCGGATAGTAGCCTACCGGATACCGGTCAGGGATTCAAAGAAACCGAATACCGGATAATAACCGGATACCGGATATTCATGGTGGAACTTAGACAATAGTTTACTACTTTTTCCCAATTCCCATAAAATCTGAAAAACCATTCATTTGTAGTAGAAAATAAAAAAACACAATGTCACTTGGTTAACATGTCCATTGTCCAATGGGTATAAAATACAGTATAACAGTCTCTTTGATCATTACCAAGGCCATATTTTATGATTAACGTTAAGTTGTGTAAGGTGTTCCAAGTGTTCACCAGTTAGTCTTGATCTGTTTGGAGTGTCAATGAGACCAGCACTTGAAAACAGCCTCTCCGAATACAACTGAGCCTGGTGGAACACTCAAGTATTTGGCAGCAATTTCAGCGAGCTTAGGCCATAACACTTTCTTAGTTTGCCAATATTGAAAGGGGTCAGAGCCATCTCCTCTCAATGGGATTACTACTTCTACACGGTACATATCCAAAGTAACGTCTATTGATCGAAGACTACTGCCACTTTCGTTACTCTCAGTCTCATTACTCTTCCGCGCTTTGCCTAGCTCATTAGCATGTTTGCTCCGTAAGTGGTTGTGTAACGGTGTGGATGAACACGATTCAAGAGATACTCCTCCCTTTATGCGCTCTTTTATATTTCGTACATATTGCATAGATCTTTTCAGAGGAGTCTTCATTGAAATAATCCCATGCATGGCAAATCAAATTGTAATATATTTTATTATATTGGGCCGGAAATGGATGCGGGAATGGAAAATTCAGAGTGAATTTTCAGCGGTTTTCTGTGTATATTTACCTCCTAGCAAGCCGTAATAGATTTCTGTCTGAAGTTCCGTAAGCGCCGCATACACGGCAGCATTAACATCACGAATACCTTTTACTTCCAGTAATTGTTTTTTACAATTGTACTGTGTTTCACAATTTCTTATCGCACAAAAAAAGACAAGGGCAACGTGTTTTCGGGTTCATATTTATACTAGAAGTCTCGGCACTATCTGGTAAATATCTAGCATATTTTACCGGATATCGGATAGTGCCGGATGTTCGTATTTTGCCGGATACCGGATACCGGTATCCGGATCCGGCACATCCCTACTGATAAGTTGTACGTATATACATGTAGTGCATGGGGTACGTTTGTGAGCTTGGTGTAACGCAACAGACGTTTGGTAGACGTTCATCAAGCTCAATTACTCCGAAAAGATTTCTGAGCCCCAGACAGGGTTCGAACCTGCAACCTTCTAATGACCAGTTAGACGCTCTAGGCTCAGATGGCTCAGATGGAGAGCTAAGGTTGCAAACCCATAGTCGCATGTGCTCCTAAGTGGTAGCGTTTGCATGTGAGATGCAGTTAAAGTGACATGATAAGTTGTAGCGAGCTTGGTGCAATGTAACAGACGTTTGGTAGAGAGCTTGACAGAGCTTAATGAACGTCTACCAAACGTCTGTTATACTCTAGTTATAGTGTTTATTTTTGGAAATTGCTTTTTTGTTTAGGAAAGCCAACGTTTACCATCGCGATTTACTAGATACAAAGAATTTGGTACTGGAAAGTAAGTAAGACCTTCTCCATAAATATTTGACTTTATGAATAACATTTATTTCTGAATAAGAATTACATGACAATTGTATTTTATTCCAACAGTTTGTGACACTTCAACATTATTTTTTGTTTAGATATCGTTCTGAGAAATGGTGGAAAGCATTTGGCAAGTCGTTCAATAAACATTTAATTAATCTTCCTGAGTGGAAACTATCTTTCAGTGCAGTGTTTTTAGCGTTTTGTTCTCTATTCAGGACGCGAGTTATGCTTAAAAAGTTATTTATGTGAAAATCCTTTGGAAAGAGGATGGGGTATGACGATTTCTTTGACAGGTAAAACTTTAAAAACAATATAAATAATTAGAAAAGTACCACTACCACCACCACCACCACTACAACTACCACCACTACCACTTACCACCATTGCTACTACTAAACCACTGCTATCGCTATACCACCATTGCTACTATTATCACCGCTACTATTGTTATCACCACTACTACCATCACCACCACCACCACTACTACACTACTACTATTACTACTGCCACCACCACTATTACTACTACCACTACTACCATGACTACTACCACTACTACTACTACCACCACTATTACTAACGCTACTACTCCTACCACCGCCACTCCTTCCACCACCACTACTACCACCACCACCACCAGTACTACCATCACCACTACTTCCTTCACCACCACCACTACTACCATCACCACTATTTCCACCCCCACCACTACTTCCACCACCACCACTACTTCCACCACCACCACTACTACCATCACCACTACTTCCTCCTCCATCACCACTACTCCCACCACCACCACTACTACCATCACCACTACTTCCTCCACCACCATCACCACTACTACCATCACCACTACTTCCACCACCACTACTTCCACCACCACTACTACCATCACCCCTACTACCATCACCACTACTACCATCACCACTACTACCATCACCACTACTACCATCACCACTACTACCATCACCACTACTTCCTCCTCCACCACCACTACTACTACCATCACTACTCCCACCACCATCACTACTACCAACACCACTACTTCCTCCACCACCACCACCACCACCACCACTACTACTACCATCACCACTACTTCCACCACCACTACTACCATCACCACTACTACCATCACCACTACTACCATCACCACTACTACCATCACCACTACTACTACCACCACTACCATCACCCCTACTACCATCACCACTACTACCATCACCACTACTACCATCACCACTACTACTATCACCACTACTACCACCACTACTACCATCACCCCTACTACCATCACCACTACTACCATCACCACTACTACCATCACCACTACTAGCATCACCACTACTACCACAATCACCACCACTATTACCACTACTACCACAATCACCACCACTATTACTACTACTGCCACAATCATCACCACTGTTACCACTACTACCACCACCACTATTACCACTACTACCACAACCACAACCACAACTACTATCAACACCACCAGTCTTCTCCAAAGTTGTACTAACCTAAACAAACACTTTATATGCTTTATCTTAACACGGCATCTCTGATTACTTTTTGTCAGTTAAAGGACATGATTGGCTTAAATTGGCACAAAACGCAGATACCAGACTAGAGTTCATACCGACTAAGGTAAATCAGACATTATTTAAAGTGCCCCTAACCTCAACATTTTTTATTGTCTTGTTTGGAAGAACTTTTAAAATGATAAAGTAACTTCTTTGGAAGATTTTCGCTTTTTTTTTGAATTATTTCATTTTGTTTGATGTGCAAATGTCCAGAATTTACGTCACTTATGCATAATGACTTATCAGAGAATGTTATATATCTTTGCGCTCATCAAATAAAAACACTAAAGTATGAATAACATGTACGTGTTTCTCCCACAACACCAAACTTCTCGATTTTAAAAAAATTCGTTCGAGAATGAAGGAGATACACCAACTTCTTCGATAAGTCATTATGCATGTGTGACGTAATTCCAGACATTTACATATCAAACTCCAAAATGAAGTATCTCAAAAACAAAGCGAAGAAGCGAAAATCTTCCAAAGAAGTTACTTTATCATTTTAAAAGTTCTTCCAAATAAGACACTAAAAAATGTCGAGGTTAGGGGCACTTTAAAGGGGCAGTAAGACGGAAAATCTTCTATTTAATTTTGATTTTATCTGGAAAGACTTTCCGAGTGAGGAAGTAGTATATTATACCCTAAGGCAGGGAGTAGGTGCCACTCCTATCGCAGATGGTGTTGATTTTGCGGAGGGAGGAAAGCCGGAGAACCTGGTGAAAAACCCTCGAGGCACAGCATAAAGCCAGCAACTCTACTCATATGAAGTCACCCATGCAAGTACTAACCCCATTCGACCAGGCTTAACTTCAGTGGTGAGAAGCAGTGCACTAACAGCTTGTGCCACCCTCTTTAATACTTGCTTTATAATAAACTTTGTATGACTCGATGTCGATTTCTTAAGGATATGTTGGCAGAAGAAGATCGTGGTTCTTACAATAGGTATGTACTGTCGATAAATACACACCTTTATAGTACGTCTTATTATTGTTTATAATACTTTATAAAATAAGGTGTCCTCTACGCGCGCTCTGATTGGCTGGACCCCGTACTTTCATAAGAGTAAGAAGGTTATGAATGACGTGGCGTGGAGTGGCGTAGAATAGCGTTACCTGGCGGGAAAAGCTAGCGAACTTTCAAAACTGTCCGACTTTTAACTTGTTTTTTTTTCTTCTTATTTTATAAAACAAATAACACATACCGCTCCTGTGCATATGTACTCTTACAAAGGTACATATGATGTCATTTGAACACGAAAGAAGTGTAAAGGCATTCGGCTATTGCCTTGTGCCTCACTCAACTTCTTTCGTGTTCAAATGACGTCAAACGTAAGAGTGCATATGCACGGAGCTTATGTTTTATTTATTAAAGTGCTTATGTCACAAAAAAATTTTTTTAACTTTTGAGTAGAGGACAAAAAGTCAGTTAATAGGTTCTTTAACATTTTTCGGTTTTCTCTTTTCATTCGCGAGATATGCGGCTCTAAACAGCAATTTTCGTGAAAATGTCGCGTATCAACAAGAGTCTGGGACGAGCGTGGTGTGACGTAGCTTAAGGGACTTATTAATTAGACCCCTCTCTCTGCGTTTGCTTGGTTTGAGCAACCAAAAACGACACATCTATCCGGCATTTTGCTGTCTTCTCAATAGCTTTTTAGTACTCCTTCACATGTGAATTCGAACCTCCGTCCCTTAAGCTACGTCACATGGCTGTCGCCCCAGACCCTTTTCCGTTTTTTTCTCGGGCGCGACAATTTTTTGCTAAAAGCCAATTTTTCAAGGTTTAGAGCCGCATATCTCGCGAATGAAAAGAGAACACCGAAAAATGTTAAAGAACCTATTAACTAACTTTTTGTCCTCTACTCAAAAGTAAAAAAAAATATTTTGTGACATAAGCACTTTAAATGAAAATACCCATGTATATAATTTGAAATTAACCTCCTTTGATTTATACCAGAAATTCTCACTTTAAAAGCACAGTGTCACCATGACGCAAACTTGAAAAACTTCGTGGACAAATTCAAGTTCACATGATTAAAATTATGGTGAATATCACACACGTCAAAACTTGGACTTAAATAGTCCGTAAGAAAATGCACTAATGTCTTTATAATTTTTGTCTTGCGCAAAACTGTTAATTATTAAGCGGTAATTTAATGCCTGACGCTTTGCCTTTAAGAGTTAAAATGGTCTGCTGTTCGACAGAGTAAAACAATAAGGGGCCACTTTTGGTTGGTTTGGGAATCAAGACGTTAAACATCATTTCTGTTCAAATAAAATCCACCGTACACACTGTGGTTTGTTGAGTACCTCAGTCCAGAAATTTTTTGATTTGGATGAATTCTCGAGTTTCTATGCCCTGTTGAAATGTCGAAAATCGCCGCCATTTTGGTTCACGGCCGAGTTGCAAGCAAAGTTTCAAAAGGCATGGAACTAGCACATTTGTGACGTAGATTCCGGAACGCCCGATTATTAGTGCTTGATACCATCACTTGATATTCTTATTTCAATTCGCACAGTTCGATGTTAAAAATATGCTTCTGAGTTCTGTCTTCTGGCAATTTTGTGAAAAGCTTAAGACAGTGAGATGTCCAAAAGAATATTGGAAGCACGGAGACCAATATAATTATTTTATTCAAAGAACGTTCGCTTTCAGCTTTGAAGTATGACTTCGTATATATTTTTCACCGAACGTTTCTCAGCTGACTTGGCTGTCTTTGGACCGCTTGCAAGAGTTCATAGACATATACTATACATCGGATACTATTCTTGTAGCAATAGTTACGATATCAACAAAGTAACAAATCCAACAGAGACAACAGACGGAGAAACCGCCGAAATATAATAAATAGCAATGTATAAGAATTCACGCAAATGAAAGCAAACAAATATCCAATTTCATCATATTTTTATTAAACATTATTAAAGAACGTTGTTGACATATACGTAAAAGTTTAGAAGCATAAACTAGTCTGGAATCAGATTTAATGAAAGGTATTAGAACAATAAATAAGCAAGGGAAGACAAACCATAACAATAGACGAACGTTCTCGGCGCTTCTCGTACGGCTTTGATATCCGCAGAATCGCAGCTTGATATTCCCTCCACTTCGTACGGCTTTCCCTCAGGGCTACACGCACAGCTTTCCAGATAGTAAACCACGGCAGACTTGAAGGAACATCTTATGTTTTTGGCTCATCCTAGTTCTAGAGAAAGAGTCCGTAGATATAGAAGCTATAGAGCGGTATAGTATTTATACCTGACAATGTGTACAAAATACAATAGTATTAAGATCAGAAAATTGTCATTCGCGACGTATAACCGCCTGAAGGGTATAGCTTTAGTTTATATGATCAGAAAAATTAAAAATCAAACGCACGTACCTGTTCTCATGATGGAGAAATTAAGTAGACATCCCACAAAATACTAGTCAATAGTACAGTGAGCGAGCAATCTAGGCGTTCCGGAATCTACGTCATAAATGTGCTGGTTCCCATGCCTTTTGAAAACTCGGCCGTGAACCGAAATGGCGGCGATTTTCGACATTTCAACAGGGCATAGAAACTCGAGAATTCATCCAAATCAAAAAATTTTTGGACTGAGGTACTCAACAAACCACAGTAATTTGATTTTTTTTAAAAAAATATTTGGGGTTAGGTGCACTTTAAACATCATTTCTGTTCAAATAAAATCCACCGTACACACTGTTTATGCTTCATATAGACGCTTTGACCCATTCCTGGTTGAGCTGGCTAAAATGGCTACTTTATTGGGTTTTTTCTGTCTAATGCATGTCAGATAATTTTACTCGGCTCGTAAGGGAGAACCCTCAAACATCCTATAGGTAGCAATGGGTTATATAACCCAGTCTTGCCTGAGCTGGCCTAAAACAGTAAAATAAAAGTAGCGTGCAGTGTAGGCTGTGTTGAAACAATAATCGAAATATAGTAATACTGCCAAAACAGAGAACGTAGGAGTGTAACGTTTCGAGCGAAGGCCCTTCGTCAGAGAGAAACCTAACAAGGGCCTTCGCTCGAAACGTTAGACTAATACGTTCTCTGTTTCGGTAGTATATTTAACCTTATTATATTTCGACTGGCCTAAAACAGTCCATTTATTGTTTTAGAAACAGTGAAATAAAAATAGCGTGTTGCGATCGGTTAAAAACAACAATAACAAATCAATAATGAGATGCGAAAGACATTTGTTTAACTCTGTCTAACACCAGACACTCTCACTCGGTAAAGAGAGAACCCTCCAGACATCCTAGGCTGGAATGGGGCACTATGTCTACTAACCTTTATATTAGCATCTCAAACTCATTAATAATGCTATATCATACACTCGGAGGAGTGTCTCATCAGGATATCCAAACACCTCGAAGTTTGTTCAAAAACTTCGGCTTCGCCTCGGTTTTCAACAAACGTCTCGGTGTTTGGATATCCTGATGAAACACTCCTCCTCGTGTATGACATATTACTTCTCAAATTCATTAATAATTCATGAGCTAATTAGCCAATCAAAAACACGTATTTCGTCACGTGCGTGAGTTGTGAAACCCCGGTAATAAACGAAAAATTGAATTAATAATTAGGAAATTAGATAATAAACGCTTTAAACAATAAAAAGCGTACATTACAACATTTCTAAATTATAAAAACAGTCAAAACAAAGAAAACTGTATTATTACCACAATTCTAAATTATAAATGCAAAACTCAACACAGAAACCAATTAAGTTAGGTTATTAATTAGGGAATTCTACAACAACAGACTATTGTCAACTGAGAAGTTATTTCATAAACTCGTGGCTCGCGTTTTACCAGGGTTTCCAAACACTTGAGAACAATTGAATTCACTCGACTGTTCACCGCGCGATTTTCATAATTGTTCTCTCGAGTTTGTAAAACACTCAAGACAACAAAAACCACTCGGCCGTACCAGCCTCGTGTTTTCATTGCCTTTCGTGTTTTACAAACTCTCGAGAACAATTATAAAAATTGCTTGGTGAACAGCCTCGTGAATTCAATTGTTCTCGCGTGTTTGGAAACCCTGGTAAAACACTCGCACTCGTTTATGAAATATTACTTCAAAAACTCATTAATAATTCATGAAGAAAACACAAAGGAAAATCATGACCGTGACGTGTCTCTATATGTGATAGAGACACGCTCGCTATTTTCGATGAACTTTTTCTTCGATTTTGCGGCTCAGACAACTTCAAGTTTTAAAATTGATTTCTGTATCAGCTTATATGGATAGTTTTTGAAGCCATTTAAAACATTCGCAGTACGCGTTTTATTTATTTTTTTTATATTTTAGAAGTGTTTCCACGACTGTCAGTTCACAATCTCATCCTATGTTATTTAAACCTACACCCGCAGTCTATCAAACACAGGCCGCCCAAGCTGCTCAAAAAACTGAAGAACCTGTGTCAAAGAAAGAGTCGGAACTTCAGGTAAAGTTTTGTTGTTTTTTTGTATTTGTTTTTGTTTTTTTGTGATTTTTTGGTTCTTTTTACTTTCGATCTTCCTATTCCCATTCTAGTATATATTTATTACTCGGGCTACTGTGGTTGGCCGAGTCTAGTCACGATCAATCTCGTTCCCAGAGCCCACGTTCCCCACCCGGGAAACGAGAGACTCTGGGATAATCCGTTTCACATCGATATTTCATTGACTGATGAACACAGTGAACTCTATATCACTCTTCTTCCGGATAACAAGAATCCTCTCGTTTCCCGCCCGCTGCGTAAGGGGAACGTGGGCTCTGGGAACGAGATTGAGTCACGATTTGCATTTTTGCGCTTTTTACTTCCGCTATTATTCATGTTTCCGGTGGGTTGTTAGTCGTGTTATGGAGTGAGGCCGTGAGAGACATGTTGTATTACTGTAAAGCTCTTTGCTCCTTTCGCTTTTGGAGTTGGACAAAAAGTTGAACAGCTTTCCCTTTTGATCAAGGTGTTCTTGCACATTGTTGGTAGATTTTGAAAGTGACTGGCTGATTTGTAATTTAATATAGCGATTAGATGTGCCTGACAACCGTCTTGATCGTAAATATGTCTGAGGGTTTTCCTTTGACGCGTAAAATCGTCTGGCATTAGAAAGAATAAAACGATAAAGGGGCCTTTTTTGCCAGCTCAGGCAGGAATGGGTTAAAATAAGGTCCAAACTTGGCCTTCCATAGGAGACCTGAGTAATTGGTTTCTTATAGGGATTAAATCATTAAACAAGAAGTATATAGATTGTTTTAATATACAGGCTGTTTAATATATTAGGCTGTTTCGTGCATTTTCGCTGGGTTTTACATCCAGTAAGAAACAGCTATATTTAACAAATAAAACATAAAGCTCCGTGCGTACTCCCTCCCTCCCTCCCTCCCTCCCTCCCTCCCTCCCTCCCTCCCTCCCTCCCTCCCTCCCTCCCTCCCTCTCTCTCTCTCTCTCTCTCTCTCTCTCTCTCTCTCTCTCTCTCTCTCTCTCTCTCTCTCTCTCTCTCTCTCTCTCTCTCTCTCTCTCTCTCTCTCTCTCTCCCAGAGTACATATGCACGGAGCTTTATGCTTCATTATAAATAATGTAGAGAAATGTTTGCTAATGTTATTTATTTCTTGTTTTTAGGGAGCTCTGTACGTTGCTTTGCTGAAACTACGCGGAGAACTTGCTGCTCAAGATGGCTATGCACCGTACATGATTGCCAGTAATAAACAAATGATTGATATTGCAAAATATAGGTGAGTTAAAGCTTTCTTACTTCTTGCTGGACAAACTATTGTTGTTGGTGGTGCTGCTGCTGCTGCTGGTGTTTGTGGTGCTAGTGTTGGTGCTAGTGTTGGTGCTAGTGTTGGTGCTTGTGTTGGTGCTGGTGTTGGTGCTAGTGTTGGTGCTAGTGTTGGTGTTGGTGCTGGTGTTGGTGCTAGTGTTGGTGTTGGTGTTGGTGCTAGTGTTGGTGTTGGTGCTAGTGCTGGTGTTGGTGCTAGTGTTGGTGCTAGTGTTGGTGTTGGTGCTAGTGTTGGTGCTAGTGTTGGTGCTTGTGTTGGTGCTGGTGTTGGTGCTAGTGTTGGTGCTAGTGTTGGTGTTGGTGGTAGTGCTGGTGCTAGTGTTGGTGCTGGTGTTGGTGCTAGTGTTGGTGCTTGTGTTGGTGTTGGTGCTAGTGTTGGTGTTGGTGCTGGTGCTAGTGTTAGTGTTGGTGCTGGTGCTAGTGTTGGTGTTGGTGCTGGTGTTGGTGCTAGTGTTGGTGTTGGTGTTGGTGCTGGTGTTGGTGCTGGTGTTGGTGCTAGTGTTGGTGCTAGTGTTGGTGTTGGTGCTAGTGCTGGTGCTAGTGTTGGTGCTAGTGTTGGTGTTGGTACTGGTGTTGGTGCTAGTGCTGGTGCTGGTGTTGGTGCTAGTGTTGGTGCTAGTGTTGGTGCTAGTGTTGGTGCTAGTGTTGGTGCTGGTGTTGGTGCTAGTGTTGGTGCTTGTGTTGGTGCTGGTGTTGGTGCTAGTGTTGGTGCTAGTGTTGGTGCTAGTGTTGGTGCTGGTGTTGGTGCTGGTGTTGGTGTTGGTGTTGGTGTTAGTGGTGGTGTTGGTGGTGATGTTGGTGCTAGTGTTGGTGTTGGTGCTAGTGCTGGTGCTAGTGTTGGTGCTAGTGTTGGTGCTAGTGTTGGTGATGGTACTGGTGTTGGTGCTAGTGCTGGTGCTGGTGTTGGTGCTAGTGTTGGTGCTAGTGTTGGTGCTAGTGCTGGTGCTAGTGTTGGTGCTGGTGTTGGTGCTAGTGTTGGTGCTTGTGTTGGTGCTGGTGTTGGTGCTAGTGTTGGTGCTGGTGTTGGTGCTAGTGTTGGTGCTGGTGTTGGTGCTGGTGTTGGTGTTGGTGTTGGTGTTGGTGTTAGTGGTGGTGTTGGTGGTGATGTTGGTGCTGGTGTTGGTGCTGCATCATCATCATCATTATCATCATCATCATTATCATCATCATCATTATCATCATTATTATTATTATTATTTCCAGGCCTACTACAACTTCAGCTTTAGTCAAAATTGAAGGATTTTCTGAGAAGATGTCTGCAAGATTTGGCCAACAAATAGTAACTAGAGTGATTGAGTTTTGTAAAGAACACGACTCACCGTCTGAGACGGATGCATCTGTACAGGTAGGAAACTGTCTCACTAAAATGGATCGCTCAAAATGACCCTCCGCGGCTTTTCCAAAATATGTCATGAAATATGTTTTTTCCAAAAAGCGTAAACCAGATTTCTGACTAAGATTAGGGTTACGTTGTGGTTAAGTTATCCAGAAGATTGCTAAAATCTTGAAACTCACTGAAGCTTGACGACGAATATTGAAAAAAAACAAATTTGACGACATATTTTGGGAAAGCCTGAGAGGGTTTTTTTTGACTCATTTTTTTAGTGACAACCGTGTGAAACCATCTACAATAAACATAATACTTGCCATCACACACATTGTTTAGTAACCCATTGCTGCCTAGGATGTCTGAGGGTTCTCTCTTTGACGAATCTCCGAAAAGGAAATTTATGTCATTAACTTAGCTCACTTCTCTTCCTTTTAAACCCTTTGACAGGCCACAACCAGTCCCTTTGTTATTTTACTTTGTCTAACACCAGATGATTTTACTCATCAGGTATCAAAGAATTAACTAAATCTATCTGCTCATCTCTCTCCCTTAGACTCATTTCTCTCCACTCTCAGACTGGCCAAAACTGTCTCCTTTGTTATTAACACTTGTTGACTGGCGCCGAGGGAAACATCGAATTTTATGGACCCGAAGGCTTCAGTGTCACCCGAGGGCTTTAGCCCGAGGGCAACATTGAAGCCTGAGGGACCGTAAAACTCGATGTTTCCCGAGGCAAAAGTCAACAAGCGTTTTGTTATATACCAAAGACTTTTAAAATACAAAACTGCCTTGAAACTTGCAAACGGCGAAAAGACTTAACCAAAACACTTTGACTTTGTCTCCGTAATCTCAATTCAAGTCATTCAACTAAACAAATACACCAGACTCAACACTAAGAACAGCTTTAAATTTCTCCAAGTGTTTTTCAGACCTTTGAAGATATGTATAGAAATTCTTTCTTTCAGAAAATGGACTATTTCGTACCAAACAAGCTCGAAACAAGCTCTTGTTTTCAAAATGCCCGAAGAGTCCAAAGTTCTTGATCTGATGCAATAATCCTGTATTCACGTGAACAACGCATGATTAAAGCGACGTCAGAGGGAAACATTGCACTGTTTCCCTCTTCATTGTTGACGTCAGAGGGAAACAGTGCATTGTTTCCCTCGGCAGAAAGAAACATTGAGTTTGTTGAACAACACGTGACCATGATTTGACCAATAGGATTTCATTAGTGGCAAACGAAAGTCTTTGGTATATAACAATTCACTTTATCATATGGCTAGGCTTGTTTTCGGGTCGTTAAGCTAAACGGCGCACGTTTGATTGCTTGCTGAGAGGTCCGGAAAAAGCCGTAATGCTCTCGGCTCTTGGACACGTTGGCACTGTGGGAGGGCATTATGTCCTTTTTACTGACCTGCATCTTTTGGCGGGAAAATTACTCAGTTGATTTGAGTGAAAATAAAAGCGAATTAGACATATTCGTTGGAAAATTTTGAACAATAATACGTCTTTTTATAAAAACTTCTTATTTAAAAGCGTGAAAAATAAAAGCCTAACAGGTGTAAACATGAAGCGAAAGGAACAAGCTCAAAAGTAAGAACTAAGATGAACAGCGACATCTGATCAAGACAAGCATGGAACTAAAAACAGATAAGAACCATTGGGCAGTGTTGAAACAAAAAAATAATAAGCAGTGTTGAAACAAAAAAATCGAAATTAGTAAGGTTAGGTATACTGCCGAAACAAAGAGCCTTTGTCATATAATAAAAGGCTTATTAACCTCGTTTTCTCGGTCTGTATGGTAAAGTATTTGCCCTCGGTTTCTTTTGGACAAACCTCGCTCGTTCGTCGCTCGGTCTGTACGAAAACCTCAGGCAAATAGTTTCCTGTACAGACCTCGCACTCGGTTAATAAGTCCTTTAGTCTAACGCCAGATGATTTTACTTAGCAAGTGAGAACCTTTGATAGTCAAAGCTTAAAGTGGCTATGAAGCGAAAATTATTATTGTCTTAAATGAAAGAACTCTTAAAACTACAACGTAACATCTTTTGCAGATCTTCGTTTCCGTGCTTCGCGTTGTTGAGATATTTCAGTTTCTTTGATATGCAAATTAACACTTTGACATCACACGTGTATAATGAGTTATCGGAGAAAGTTCTGTATCTTTGCCATTATCAAACGAAATCACCTCGAAGCCGATCCTGTGCGTCTATTTCGTATACAGCGTTAGACATACAGATTTTTGATTGATTTCGTTTGATAACAGCAAAGATACCGAACCTTCTCTGGTAACTCATTATACACGTGTGACGTCAAAGTGTTTAATTTGCGTATCTCAACAACGAGGCACGGAAACGAAGATCTGCAAAAGATGTTACTTTGTCGTTTTGAGAGTTCTTTCATTTAAGACAATAATAATTTTCGCTTCATAGGCGCTTTAAAGTGTCACTAAGACCCCGTTTATACAATGCCGGTACAATTTGAAAACGGAACAAAATCATGCCGTTTAGGCCTTGCGTTTACACGATACCAGCACAAAAATAACATGAAATGTTATATGCTGTATTTGCATACCGGCATGATTTTGTTCTGTTTTCAAATTGTACCGGCATCGTGTAAACGGGGTCTAAGACGAAAAAAACTGTGAGTCTAGTATTGACACGAGTAAACTATAATTTCCAAATGAGGAATACCGGCGTTTTCCGTTTCACAAAATATTGTCTCGTTCTCGAGAAATTTAAGTTTCTGAAAACATGTAAATTAGGTGCCTCGTGACGTCATTTACACACACAGGCAAAAATAAGATTTACAAAATGACTAATATCTCTGAAACTAAGAGGTAAAAATAATTCAAATTTTGCACAAGAATATAGTTATGGGGAAAATACACTCCAACGTTCACATTATGTTGTTTCCATGGATACCATTTACAAACAGGCGCCTTCCATTTGTAAAACAAAAATGTTTATTTTTTCTCCATAAAACAACTTTTACTGCAATACATTGACATGACTCATTTACTCATTTTGTAAATCTTATTTTTGCCTGTGTGAGTAAATGACGTCACGAGGCACTTAATTTACATGTTTCCGAAACTTAAATATCTCAAGAACGAGACAATATTTTGTGAAACTGGAAACGCCGCTATTCCTCATTTGGAAATTATAGTTTACTCGTGTCAATACTAGAGTCACGATTTTTTCGTCTTAGTGACACTTTAAGCTTTAAAATATTTATTCTACTTTTCTCTGTTAGAAATTCCCTGTTGATGGCAGAAGGCTACTGTCAGAGACTGTTCTTATTACATATAAAGCTTTCCACGAAGAGCAACATGGAATAGTAAGTCTTTTGTTTTGCGCACACACTCACTGAGTATGAGACTACACTCACTCTCCAATCAGTCAATAGGCGAGTTTCAGGGTGTTGCGCGCGCATCATTTTTCAAAAAAAACTAGCCAACTCCACTCAAAGTAAACATATTGTTTAAAATCAACAAAGTATAGATACAGTTTCTGGATGTTTGACACTGTTATTCTGCTGTTGTTGGCTCACTAGCTTAAGTCTGTTTGCCATTGCAACTTTGTGGGGAGCCCGCCAATTCCTTTGCAAAATAATGAGCGCGCAATATCCTGAAATTCGCCTATTGAATGGTTAGAGAGTGAGTGTAGTCTCATACTCATGCAGTGAGTGTTGAGTTGCACTTATTGACCGTGGGGGGCCACTCATTGAGTGTCAGTGTGAGTAAGCTTCTAGAATACAGGCGTGAGTGCTTGATATAGCATCTCAAACAAATCAGTATTTTGAGAATAAGAGAAAATTAAGGTGAAAGGTAATTTCTTCCCCCGATATCCAAACCACAGACACGGTACTGATTTTCTTTGTGTTCTCTTTATGAATTATTAATGAGTTTGTCTATTTATCAATCTCCCCTCCAACTTTCTACCTATTAATCTGTCTCTCTACCTCTTTATCCATCTTTCTACCTCTTTATCCATCTTTCTACCTCTTTATCCACCTTTCTACCTCTTTATCCATCTTTCTACCTATTCACCCATCTTTCTACCTCATTATCCATCTTTCTACCTCTTTATCAATCTTTCTACCTATTCACCCATCTTTCTACCTCTTTATCCATCTTTCTACCTCTTTATCCATCTTTCTACCTCTTCATCCATCTTTCTACCTCTTTATCCATCTTTCTACCTCTTTATCCACCTTTCTACCTCTTTATCCATCTTTCTACCTATTCACCCATCTTTCTACCTCGTTATCCATCTTTCTACCTCTTTATCCATCTTTCTACCTCTTTATCCATCTTTCTACCTCTTCATCCATCTTTCTGCCTCTTTATCCATCTTTCTACCTCTTTATCCACCTTTCTACCTCTTTATCCACCTTTCTACTTATTCACCCATCTTTCTACCTCGTTATCCATCTTTCTACCTCTTTATCCACCTTTCTACCTCTTTATCCATCTTTCTACCTCTTTATCCATCTTTCTACCTCTTTATCCATCTTTCTACCTCTTTATCCATCTTTCTACCTCTTTATCCATCATTCTACCTCATCACCCACCTTTCTACCTATTTATCAATCTTTCTACCTCTTTATCCATCTTTCTACCTCTTAATCTGGGGAGTAATATGGCAACTAATAGTAATACTGTGAAGTCCTCGTTTATATCAACCGCAGGTAATAAATCAAGTAATCTAGTTGATACAATTATTATGCCTAAAATAAGAGGTTTTTCATTAGCTTGCCTCAATATTACAAGTCTTGTTAAACATATTGATGAATTACGTATTTTGATGTCTGATAAAATTCCAGATGTCCTAGCTATAAATGAGACAAGACTTGATGAATCTATAAATGATAATATTGTAAAACTAGATGGTTACGATATTATCAGACTGGACAGATCTAGATTTGGAGGAGGGGTCTGTTTATATGTCAGAAATTGTATTGAGATTAAGTATCGACCAAATCTTATTCCGGACGATTTGGAGGCTGTCTGTATCGATATTTATAAGCCTAATAGTAGACCATTTTCTATATTGACATGTTACAGACCCCCAAGCTCTGATGCTACATTTTTTGAAAAATTCGAATCAGTGATTACTCGTTTGGATGCTGAGAATAGGGAAATTTTAGTAATGGGTGATCTTAATTGTAATTTTCTCAAACCGGAAGCCAACAATACCAAATTACTTATGGCAATGTGTGAGACCTACCAACTCAAACAGTTAATCACTGATTCAACACGAATTACTGAAACATCTAAAACTTTAATTATGTTTTCCTTACAAACTGTCCCCAGAGGATTGTATCCTCTGGTGTTCAGCATGTTGCTATTAGTGATCACTCACTTATATATGCTGTAAGGAAAATTTCTATCCCAAGAGGCAAAGGTAATCAACACAAGTATGTAAAAAACAGATCTTTAAAACATTATAATGCCCAGAAATTTAGAGAAGATCTCAGCAAATTGTCATGGGAATCCTTGAATAAGTATGAGGACCCGAACAAAATGTGGGACAATTGGAAGACAAATTTCAATATGATTGCAGATTTACATGCCCCGCTTAGATCTAAAAGAGTAAGAAATTGTTCTTCACCCTGGATGAATAATAATTTAAAGCGGTTAATTTATCGTAAGAATTTTCTAAAATCTCGAGCAGTTAAATATGACACTGGGGAGTCGTGGGCTGAATATAGAAAAGCAAAAAATCAGACAAATAATGCTATAAAGAAAGCGAAAGAAGATTACTATCAAAAGCATTTTGAGTCTAATGCCGGTAATACTAAAGTAATGTGGAGCACAATTAATAATATAATGGGAAAAGAAACACAAAAACCTACCATATCTAGTCTAAAGACTGATTCAGGAAAAACTTCTAATCCTGAGGAAATGTGTGATTTGTTTAATAAGCATTTTACGGAAATTGGCCCTAAACTTGCCTCCGAGCTCCCGCAATCTTCATCTGATTTTCTTAGCTATATCCAGCCTACGAATTCTACCTTTCAATTGCCACAAATAACTGTGGATGATCTGAGATCAATTATCCAATGTTTTAATGGCAATAAGGCAGCTGGTTTAGATGACATTCCGATTAAACTCATTAGGGATGCTTTTCCAGTGGTTGCTAAATCATTGTGCAATATCTTTAATAAATCCATTGCCACTGGTATCTTTCCTGGTGAATGGAAATTGGCTAAAGTCGTACCTATTTACAAGAAAGAGGCGAAAGACGACGCTTACAACTATCGCCCTATTTCTATTATCAATGTTATTGCAAAGATCTTTGAAAAATTTATCTCTGGTCACCTACATGACTATTTACTTAAGAACAACATTATAACTTGTTATCAGTCTGGTTTTCGACCACTGCACTCAACAGTTACTGCTTTGATTGACACAACAAATGAATGGTACACTAATGTTGATAAAGGTCTATTAAATGTTGTTGTGTTCTTAGATCTAGCAAAAGCATTTGATACCGTAAATCACAAAATTTTGTTAAGGAAACTTCAGGCCTATGGTGTAAGTGGCGCTTCGCTTAAACTGTTTACGTCTTATTTAGACTCTAGGCAACAAAAATGTTGTGTAAATGGTTATCTTTCCAATTCATCAAAATTGTCATGTGGTGTACCCCAAGGATCAATCCTAGGCCCACTGTTATTTTTGTTATATATAAACGATCTGCCAGCTTCGCTCCATCATAGCATACCTAGAATGTATGCAGATGATACCAACATTACGGTTTCTGGTGAATGTATTAGTGACATTGAGGCTCGTTTGAATCATGATTTGAATGAAGTTTATCAGTGGCTGATCGCCAATAAATTAAGCCTAAGTGTCACTAAGACAGAGTACCTTGTGATTGGGACGAAGTATAAACTTGATAATATTCTTTCACCAATTTTACATATTGGTGGTATCCCCATCAGAAGGGTTAAAGAATGTAAATCTTTGGGAGTTCATTTTGACGAAACACTAAATTGGTCCACTCACATTGATAAATTATCGAAAAAAATTTCTTCAGCAATTGCTGGACTTCGACAAATTCGACCATTTGTGCCACGACAAACATTAATTATAATTTACAAGTCATTCATATTACCTTTATTTGACTATTGTGACCAAATTTGGGGAAATGCAAATCTTGAGTTTCTAAATCGTCTACAGAGACTTCAAAACAGAGTTGCAAGGGTCATCACTCAATCAAATTTTGAAATTCGGTCGCATGATATCCTAAACACCTTAAAATGGGACAATCTTACCACCCGTAGATACAAACATCTGATGACAACAATGTTTAAAGTACTGAATAACGAGTCTCCACAGTATTTAACAGATCAATTTACAAGATTGTGCGAATCTAACCATTATAATCTACGAGGTTGTGAAAGTAAGGTTGTCCTACCATTACCAAGATTAGAATACTTAAAGAAATCATTTAGATATAGAGCGGGGATATACTGGAATAACTTACCTAGTGAATTACGTGAAATAGAATCACTACAGTATTTTAAGCGAGGACTTAATTACTTTTGCCAAGACTCCCCAGTTTTATTGGTAAATTGAGTTTGTAAATATAGATTTTTAATATAGAGTTTGTAAATATAAAGTAGTGTGCAGTTTCCTCTTTTTCTCTTTTTTTTGTAAATTTCATACGGCTTTTATGTAAACCAGTTGTTTATAACTGATGAAATTACCGTATCCAAATAAAGTTTTCTATCTATAAGTTTTCTATCACCCATCTTTCTACCTATTCACCCATCTTTCTACCTCTTTATCCATCTTTCTACTCTTTATCCATCTTTCTACCTATTCACCCATCTTTCTACCTCTTCATTCATCTTTCTTCCTCTTCATTCATCTTTCTACATATTCACCCATCTTTCTACCTCTTTATCCATCTTTCTACCTCTTTATCCATCTTTCTACCTCTTTATCCATCTTTCTACCTCTTCATCCATCTTTCTACCTCTTTATCCATCTTTCTACCTCTTCACCCACCTTTCTACCTCTTTATCCATCTTTCTACCTCTTCATCCATCTTTCTACCTCTTCATCCATCTTTCTACCTCTTCACCCATCTTTCTACCTCTTCACCCATCTTTCTACCTATTCACCCATCTTTCTACCTCTTTATCCATCTTTCTACCTCTTTATCCATCTTTCTACCTATTCACCCATCTTTCTACCTCTTTATCCATCTTTCTACCTCTTCACCCATCTTTCTACCTATTCACCCATCTTTCTACCTCTTTATCCATCTTTCTACCTCTTCACCCATCTTTCTACCTATTCACCCATCTTTCTACCTCTTTATCCATCTTTCTACTCTTCATCCATCTTTCTACCTCTTCATTCATCTTTCTACCTCTTCATTCATCTTTCTACATATTCACCCATCTTTCTACCTCTTTATCCATCTTTCTACCTCTTTATCCATCTTTCTACCTCTTTATCCATCTTTCTACCTCTTCACCCATCTTTCTACCTATTCACCCATCTTTCTACCTCTTTATCCATCTTTCTACTCTTTATCCATCTTTCTACCTCTTTATCCATCTTTCTACCTCTTTATCCATCTTTCTACCTCTTTATCCATCTACTCTTTATCCATCTTTCTACCTCTTTATCCATCTTTCTACCTCTTCATCCATCTTTCTACCTCTTCACCCATCTTTCTACCTATTCACCCATCTTTCTACCTCTTTATCCATCTTTCTACTCTTTATCCATCTTTCTACCTCTTTATCCATCTCTCTACCTCTTTATCCATCTTTCTACCTCTTTATCCATTTTTCTACCTCTTTATCCATCTTTCTACCTCTTCATCCATCTTTCTACCTCTTTATCCATCTTTCTACCTCTTCACCCACCTTTCTACCTCTTTATCCATCTTTCTACCTCTTCATCCATCTTTCTACCTCTTCATCCATCTTTCTACCTCTTCACCCATCTTTCTACCTCTTCACCCATCTTTCTACCTATTCACCCATCTTTCTACCTCTTTATCCATCTTTCTACCTCTATATCCATCTTTCTACCTCTTCACCCATCTTTCTACCTATTCACCCATCTTTCTACCTCTTTATCCATCTTTCTACCTCTTCACCCATCTTTCTACCTATTCACCCATCTTTCTACCTCTTTATCCATCTTTCTACTCTTCATCCATCTTTCTACCTCTTCATTCATCTTTCTACCTCTTCATTCATCTTTCTACATATTCACCCATCTTTCTACCTCTTTATCCATCTTTCTACCTCTTTATCCATCTTTCTACCTCTTTATCCATCTTTCTACCTCTTCACCCATCTTTCTACCTCTTCACCCATCTTTCTAC
>OZ036005.1:2354323-2409224 GCA_964035015.1 Corallium rubrum | reverse complement strand
TACCTATTCACCCATCTTTCTACCTCTTTATCCATCTTTCTACCTCTTCACCCATCTTTCTAGTTTCTACCTATTCACCCATCTTTCTACCTCTTTATCCATCTTTCTACCTCTTCACCCGTCTTTCTACCTATTGACCCATCTTTCTACCTCTTTATCCATCTTTCTACTCTTCATCCATCTTTCTACCTCTTCATTCATCTTTCTACCTCTTCATTCATCTTTCTACCTCTTCACCCACCTTTCTACCTATTCATCCATCTTTCTACCTCTTTATCCATCTTTCTACCTCTTTATCCATCTTTCTACTTCTTCACCCATCTTTCTACCTCCTCACCCATCTTTCTACCTCCTCACCCATCTTTCTACCTATTCACCCATCTTTCTACTTCTTTATCCATCTTTCTACCTCTTCACCCGTCCTTCTATCTCTTTACCATCTTTCTACCTCTTTATCCATCTTTCTACCTCTTCACCCATCTTTCTACCTATTCACCCATCTCTCTACCTCTTTATCCATCTTTCTACTTATTCATCCCTCTTTCTACCTCTTCACCCATCTTTCTACTTATTCACCCATCTTTCTACCTCTTTATCCATCTCTCTACCTCTTTATCCATCTTTCTACCTCTTCATTCATCTTTCTACCTCTTCATTCATCTTTCTACATATTCACCCATCTTTCTACCTCTTTATCCATCTTTCTAGCTCTTCACCCGTCTTTCTACCTCTTTATCCGCCTTTCTACCTCTTTATCCATCTTCTACCTCTTTATCCACCTTTCTACCTCTTTATCCACCTTTCTACCTATTCACCCATCTTTCTACCTCTTTATCCACCTTTCTACCTATTCACCCATCTTTCTACCTCTTTTTCCATCTTTCTACCTCTTTATCCATCTTTCTACTTCTTCACCCATCTTTCTACCTCCTCACCCATCTTTCTACCTCCTCACCCATCTTTCTACCTATTCACCCATCTTTCTACTTCTTTATCCATCTTTCTACCTCTTCACCCGTCCTTCTATCTCTTTATCCATCTTTCTACCTCTTTATCCATCTTTCTACCTCTTTATCCATCTTTCTACCTCTTCACCCATCTTTCTACCTATTCACCCATCTCTCTACCTCTTTATCCATCTTTCTACCTCTTTATCCATCTTTCTACCTATTCATCCCTCTTTCTACCTCTTCACCCATCTTTCTACCGATTTTTTTTTTTTTCATTCTTTGTCGGTGCATCTATTTGTAACAATTTATTTATTCCTTCTCGTTTATTTCTTATAGGAAGAGATTGCAAAATCCCGTAACTTAATGCCAGATACAATTATACGTCATTTGTCTGATAGTCTCAAGTCTGGTTATCCAGTGGATCTTGTCAGAGGTAAGGTGGTTTCAAAAAGACTGAAGTAGCAAACAAGTGGTGAGGTGTGGTGTGATGTGGGATGAGATATGGTGTGATGTGGTGTGATGAGATATGGTGAGGTTTGATGAGGTATGGTGTGATGTGAGGTGTAGTGTGGTGAGGTGTGATGTGTTGCACGTGAGGTGTGGTGAGGTGTGATGGGGTGAGGTGAGATATGGTGAGGTGTGTTGAGGTGAGATATGGTGAGGTGTGATGGGGTGAGGAGATATGGTGAGGTGTGTTAAGGTGAGATATGGTGAGGTGTGTTGAGGTGAGATATGGTGAGGTGTGATGGCGTGAGGAGATATGGTGAGGTGTGTTGAGGTGAGATATGGTGAGGTGTGTTGAGGTGTGGTGTGATGTGGTGTAATGTGGTGAGGTGAGATATGGTGAGGTGTGTTGAGGTGAGGTGATGGGGTGAGGTGAGATATGGTGAGGTGTGTTAAGGTGAGATATGGTGAGGTGTGTTGAGGTGAGGTGTGGTGTGAGGTGTGTTGAGGTGAGATATGGTGAGGTGTGTTAAGGTGAGATATGGTGAGGTGTGTTGAGGTGAGGTGTGTTGAGGTGAGATATGGTGAGGTGAGGTGAGATATGGTGAAGTGTGTTGAGGTGAGATATGGTGAGGTGTGTTGAGGTGAGATATGGTGAGATATGGTGAGGTGTGGTGAGGTGTGGTGAGGTGTGGTGAGGTGTGGTGAGGTGTGGTGAGGTGTGGTGAGGTGTGGTGAGGTGTGGTGAGGTGCGTTGAGGTGAGATATGGTGAGGTGTGTTGAGGTGAGGTGTGGTGAGGTGAGATATGATGAGGTGTGTTGAGGTGAGGTGTGTTGAGGTGAGATATGGTGAGGTGTGTTGAGGTGAGATGTGGTGAGGTGTGGTATGGTGAGGTGTGTTGAGGTGAGGCGTGGTGAGGGTGTTGAGGTGAGATATGGTGAGGTGTGTTGAGGTGAGGTGTGTTGAGGTGAGGTGTGTTGAAGTGAGATATGGTGAGGTGTGTTGAGGTGAGATATGGTGAGGTGTGTTGGGAGAGGTGAGGTGTGTCGAGGTGAGGTGAGGTGTGGTGAGGTGTGTTGAGATGAGATATGGTGAGGTGTGTTGAGGTGAGATATGGTGAGGTGAGATATGGTGAGGTATGTTGAGGTGAGGTATGGTGAGGTGTGTTGAGATGAGATATGGTGAGGTGTGTTGAGGTGATATATGGTGAGGTGTGTTGAGGTTAGGTGTGGTGAGGTGAGATATGGTGAGGTGTGGTGAGGTGTGTTGAGGTGAGGTGTGTTGAGGTGAGGTGTGTTGAGGTGAGATATGGTGAGGTGCGTTGAGGTGAGATATGGTGAGGTGTGTTGAGGTGAGATGTGGTGAGGTGTGTTGAGGTGTGATATGGTGAGGTGTGTTGAGGTGAGGTGTGTTGAGGTGAGATATGGTGAGGTGCGTTGAGGTGAGATATGGTGAGGTGTGTTGAGGTGAGATGTGGTGAGGTGTGCTGAGGTGTGATATGGTGAGGTGTGGTGAGGTGTGTTGAGGTGAGATATGGTGAGGTGTGTTGAGGTGAGGTGAGGTGAGGTGTGGTGAGGTGTGTTGAGGTGTGATATGGTGAGGTGTGTTGAGGTGAGAAATGGTGAGGTGAGGTGAGATGTAGTGAGGTGTGTTGAGGTGTGATATGGTGAGGTGTGTTGAGGTGAGGTGGTGAGGTGTGTTGAGGTGAGGTGTGTTGAGGTGAGATGTGGTGAGGTGTGGTGAGGTGTGATATGGTGAGGTGTGTTGAGGTGAGGTGTGAGGTATGTTGAGGTGAGATATGGTGAGGTGTGTTGAGGTGTGATATGGTGAGGTGTGTTGAGGTGAGGTGGTGAGGTGTGTTGAGGTGAGATATGGTGAGGTGTGTTGAGGTGAGGTGTGTTGAGGTGAGATGTGGTGAGGTGTGTTGAGGTGTGATATGGTGAGGTGTGTTGAGGTGAGGTGTGTTGAGGTGAGATGTGGTGAGGTGTGTTGAGGTGTGATATGGTGAGGTGTGTTGAGGTGAGGTGTGGTGAGGTGTGTTGAGGTGAGATATGGTGAGGTTTGTTGAGGTGAGGTGTGGTGAGGTGTGTTGAGTTGTGATATGGTGAGGTGTGTTGAGGTGAGATATGGTGTGGTGTGTTGAGGTGAGGTGTGGTGAGGTGTGTTGAGGTGAGGTGTGTTGAGGTGAGGTGGTGAGATGTGTTGAGGTGAGATATGGTGAGGTGTGTTGAGGTGAGGTGTGTTGAGGTGAGATGTGGTGAGGTGTGTTGAGGTGTGATATGGTGAGGTGTGTTGAGGTGAGGTGTGGTGAGGTGTGTTGAGGTGAGATATGGTGAGGTGTGTTGAAGTGAGATATGGTGAGGTGTGTTGAGGTGAGGTGTGTTGAGGTGAGATGTGGTGAGGTGTGTTGAGGTGTGATGTGGTGAGATGTGTTGAGGTGAGGTGTGGTGAGGTGTGTTGAGGTGTGATATGGTGAGGTGTGGTGAGGTGTGTTGAGGTAAGATATGGTGAGGTGTGTTGAGGTGAGGTGTGGTGAGGTGTGTTGAGGTGTGATATGGTGAGGTGTGTTGAGGTGAGATATGGTGAGGTGTGTTGAGGTGAGATGTAGTGAGGTGTGTTGAGGTGTGATATGGTGAGGTGTGTTGAGGTGAGGTGGTGAGGTGTGTTGAGGTGAGGTGTGGTGAGGTGAGGTGTGGTGAGGTGTGATATGGTGAGGTGTGTTGAGGTGAGGTGTGAGGTGTGTTGAGGTGAGATATGGTGAGGTGTGTTGAGGTGTTATATGGTGAGGTGTGTTGAGTGAGGTGGTGAGGTGTGTTGAGGTGAGATATGGTGAGGTGTGTTGAGGTGAGGTGTGTTGAGGTGAGATGTGGTGAGGTGTGATATGGTGAGGTTTGTTGAGGTGAGGTGTGGTGAGGTGTGTTGAGGTGAGATGTGGTGAGGTGTGTTGAGGTGTGATATGGTGAGGTGTGTTGAGGTGAGGTGTGGTGAGGTGTGTTGAGGTGAGATATGGTGAGGTGTGTTGAGGTGAGATATGGTGAGGTGTGTTGAGGTGAGATATGGTGAGGTGTGTTGAGGTGAGATATGGTGAGGTGTGTTGAGGTGAGATATGGTGAGGTGTGTTGAGGTGAGATATGGTGAGGTGTGTTGAGGTGTGGTGAGGTGTGTTGAGGTGAGATATGGTGAGGTGAGATATGGTGAGGTGTGTTGAGGTGAGGTGTGGTGAGGTGTGGTGAGGTGTGATGTGGTGAGGTGAGATGTGGTGAGGTGTGTTGAGGTGTGGTGTGAGGTGTGATGTGGTGAGGTGAGGTGAGATATGGTTAAGTGTGTTGAGATGAGGTGCGATGTGATGTGATGTGATGTGGTGAGGTGAAGTGAACGAATGAGGTGAGATATGGTGAGGTGTGGTGATGTGTCGTGTGTTGATTTGAGGTGTGTTGTTGTGTGGTGTGGTGTGGTATGGTATGGTGTGGTGTGGTAAGGTGATGTGATGTGTAGTGTGGTGAGGTGTGTTGAGATGAAGTTACATGTGTGATAAGGTGCGAGGTGTGATGAGGTGTTGTATTGTGAGGTGTGGTAAGGTGTGTGATGTGATGTGATGTCGTAAGGTGTGTGATGTGATGTGGCGTAGTGAGGTGTATTAAAGTGTAGTGTGGTGGGGTGAGGTGAGGGCGCAGTGCAATGCAGTGTGACGTGATGACTGATAATGTTTTCACATTGTTCTGTTAAATACTAAAAATACAAATTTGTTTTGTAGCTGGTGTGACTGACGAAATTTATGATCAAGTGTTAAACGCAGTAAAGACAACTGACTTTGGCCCAAGTAAGGGAAATGTTATACAGCTATTTCAATAAAGCAGACCGAAAGGGAGTATGGGTAGAAATGGAAATTCAATAGTTGGCCGGCTGGCAATGGCGAGTGAAATGTCGAGAGACTAGAAATTGGTCTCTCCAGTTTCTCTGAGGCTACTCTTCCCCAAGCTAAATATTTCGACATATAGCATTGTGTGGCGTTGTATAGCGTTGTATAACGAGCAGATACTCTCAAATAAATAGCAACTTCTTCAACTGTGATGCCGAGGTTGTCAACCATCCAAACCGCTCGCCACCGATGTCTTCACTGTAAGGTCGAGGCATGGCTCGATACTGTAAATCGTTATGTACATATTTATGTGCTTTTATTGTTTTGGTGATTTCTACCCATACTCCCTTTCGGTCCGGTCGCGTAGGCTTGGCGCCTCTTTCCGACAACGTTTAATGGACCTTAAGATACCCCCCCCCCCCGGGTACGGTTTACGGGTACGGGTACCGCCATTTTTGTTTACTCGTGATAGAGACCTTAAGATACCCCGGGTTCGCCTATAGGAAGCCCAATGACGATCCGCTTTACATAAATAAGCACTCTAACCACCCACCAAGCATCACAAGACAGTTACCTGCATCAATCAGCAAGCGCATTGCACTTCTCTCATCAGATGAACAAGTTTTTCAGGAATCTGCACCCATATATCAGAACGCACTTAGGCACAGCAACTTTGATCATGATCTTAGCTACACTCAACACACAGCACAGCAAACACGGTTTACGGGTACGGGTACCGCCATTTTTGTTTACTCGTGATAGAGACCTTAAGATACCCCGGGTTCGGTTTACGGATAGGGGTAATCTACCCGTACCCGTAGTCGTATGTACGGGTAGACCATGATCTACCACGGGAAAACGGGTAGATATGACGAGTAAACAAAAATGGCGGTACCCGTAAACCGAACCCGGGATATCTTAAGGTCTCTATTGAAATAGCTGTATACCGCCTCACCAACATTCTTCCTTGCCCAAACTATTTTCACCTTGGCTCTTGCTGTTTTTCAATTATACTAACTACTCCCACTCAGCTTCTGATTTTCTATGTCGCAATTTCTCATTTAGAGTTACACCTAAAATCAGGGCCACTGAGAGAAATTGTGGGGCCCGAGGCAAATTATCGATTTGGGACTCCTGATGACGTCACACGGTTTGATTTGAGGGCCCTGATGACGCCACACGTCATATGGTCGTGTCTACGTCCTCTGGGTTGGCTAAAAATGAAGTTAGTGTTACTGATTTTTACGCTTTCAGGCCCTCATGTTTTCTTACGTCAAAAATTCAAATTTCAAAAATTTTAGGGGGCCCTTCTCAAGTTGGGGGCCCGGGACACCTTGCCCCCCCCCCCTCTCCCCCTCTCTCCGTGGCTCTGCCTAAGGTATGCGCATAGATAATGGAAGGGGAACTGGATAGGAAACTTCAAACGAGGTTAAAGAACCGGAAACGTTGTTTGCACAACTTGCTATGGTAATTACACACTTAAAAGCAGCTAATGCACCTATTGCTGAAATTAGACAAAAGTGTAATATCACTTAAGTTCAGCAGTGTCTGATTTTAGCCATGTGGGACCACCCATTCGGTGCATTGCCCGCTTATAACCGTATAATTACCATAGCAAGTTGTGCAAACATCGTTTCCGGTTTCGTAAGTTTCCTATCCAGTTCCCCTTCCATTATCTATGGTCTGCGCTAAACGTCGCACAATAGACGAATTTAATTGTTTGAATTTTATTGGACGAAACTGCGACGTATAACTCGAGCAAATTCGACACACGAATTAAATTCGTCTCGGCAATTAAATTCGTTTGAGTCAGACGGATAATGCGACGATAATGCGTGTTCGAGTTAGACGACGAATTATCGTCGCGTCGAATTAAATGTTTCTCTTGTGTCTGTGACAATTTGGCGCCATGTTTTCAAGAAGTCGTTTTCAGGCTCACCGCGTCCAAGTACAAACAATTAAATTCGGCTGAAATTCGACGTTTAACTCGACGTTGCATTTACGTCGCATTACCGACGAAGTTAATTCGAATTAAATTCGTCTATTGTGCGACGTAAAATCCAGCTTAACACTTTTATTTCTCATTTTAATTGCTCAAAATATTTGCTTCCCTACTGTATCTTAAGTAATATTTCAAACATGAGCGGTAGTGTTTCATCAAATTTAAAACGAGGCAATGTTTTAGATCTGATAAAACACGTACTGCGAATGGTTTAATAGCTTCAAAAACGACCCATTTGGTAAGTTCATTGGCGTAGTAATTCTGAAAAACAATGTTATCTAAGCCGAGAATATCAAAGCTAAATTTATGTAAATCAGAGGGTTTTTCAAAACCACGGTACTCATTTTCTTTGTGTTTTCTTCATGAATTATTGATGATTTTTGAAAAATTGTTTTAGATGGTGTCCAAATTGGTTTAATTAAACTAGGACTCCCCAACATAGGTTATGGTAAAATTCGTTTGGCTTTGACACAAATAGAAAAATCATATGGTGATTTACTCCAAGTAAATCAGGCAAGTTGATATTTATGAGGGGAAGGGAGTGGAGGCTGGGAGCGGTGATGGATCCAGCTTGATCTGGTGGAGTGGATGTGGAGGGGACGTGGATTGGGAGTAGATGTGGAGTTGGAGTGGATGCAGAGTGGATGTGGAGTGGGAGTAGAGTGGATGTAGAGTGGATGTGGAGTGGATGCAGAGTGGATGTGGAGTGGATGTGGAGTGGATGTGGAGTGGGAGTAGAGTGGATGCAGAGTGGATGCGGAGTGGGAGTAGAGTGGATGCAGAGTGGATGTGGAGTGGATGTGGAGTGGGAGTAGAGTGGATGCAGAGTGGATGCGGAGTGGATGTGGAGTGGGAGTAGAGTGGATGCAGAGTGGATGTGGAGTGGGAGTAGAGTGGATGCAGAGTGGATGCGGAGTGGATGTGGAGTGGGAGTAGAGTGGATGCAGAGTGGATGCAGAGTGGATGCGGAGTGGATGTGGAGTGGGAGTAGAGTGGATGCAGAGTGGATGTGGAGTGGATGTGGAGTGGGAGTAGAGTGGATGCAGAGTGGATGCAGAGTGGATGTGGAGTGGGAGTAGAGTGGATGCAGAGTGGATGCAGAGTGGATGTGGAGTGGGAGTAGAGTGGATGCAGAGTGGATGTGGAGTGGATGTGGAGTGGGAGTAGAGTGGATGCAGAGTGGATGTGGAGTGGGAGTAGAGTGGATGCAGAGTGGATGTGGAGTGGATGTGGAGTGGGAGTAGAGTGGATGCAGAGTGGATGTGGAGTGGGAGTAGAGTGGATGCAGAGTGGATGCGGAGTGGATGTGGAGTGGGAGTAGAGTGGATGTAGAGTGGATGTGGAGTGGATGTGGAGTGGGAGTAGAGTGGATGTGGAGTGGATGTGGAGTGGGAGTAGAGTGAGTGGATGTAGAGTGGATGTGGAGTGGATGTGGAGTGGGAGTAGAGTGGATGCAGAGTGGATGCGGAGTGGATGTGGAGTGGGAGTAGAGTGGATGTAGAGTGGATGTAGAGTGGATGTGGAGTGGGAGTAGAGTGGATGTAGAGTGGATGTGGAGTGGATGTGGAGTGGGAGTAGAGTGGATGCAGAGTGGATGCAGAGTGGATGCAGAGTGGATGTGGAGTGGGAGTAGAGTGGATGCAGAGTGGATGCGGAGTGGATGTGGAGTGGGAGTAGAGTGGATGTAGAGTGGATGTAGAGTGGATGTGGAGTGGGAGTAGAGTGGATGTAGAGTGGATGTGGAGTGGATGTGGAGTGGGAGTAGAGTGGATGCAGAGTGGATGCAGAGTGGATGCAGAGTGGATGTGGAGTGGGAGTAGAGTGGATGTAGAGTGGATGTAGAGTGGATGTGGAGTGGAGTGGATGTAGAGTGGATGTAGAGTGGATGTGGAGTGGAGTGGATGTGGAGGGGACGTGGATTGGGAGTAGATGTGGAGTTGGAGTGGATGCAGAGTGGATGCAGAGTGGATGTGGAGTGGATGTGGAGTGGATGTGGAGTGGGAGTAGAGTGGATGTGGAGTAGAGTGGATGTAGAGTGGAGTGGACATGGAGTGGCAGTGGATGTGGAGTGGATGTGGAGTGGATGTGGAGCGGATGCAGAGTGGATGTGGAGTGGATGTGGAGTGGGTGTGGAGTGGATGTGGAGTGGATATGGAGTGGACGTGGAGTGGATGTGGAGTGGACGTGGAGTGGGAGTGGATGTGGAATAGGTGCAAAGTGGATGTGGAGTGGGAGTAGAGTGGATGTGGAGTAGAGTGGATGTAGATGTAGAGTGGAGTGGACATGGAGTGGCAGTGGATGTGGAGTGGAAGTGGATGTTGATGTAGAGTGGAGTGGACATGGAGTGGCGGTGGATGTGGAGTGGAAGTGGATGTAGAGTGGAGTGGACATGGAGTGGCAGTGGATGTGGAGTGGAAGTGGATGTTGATGTAGAGTGGAGTGGACATGGAGTGGCAGTGGGTGTGGAGTGGAAGTGGAAGTGGATGTAGAGTGGAGTGGACATGGAGTGGCAGTGGATGTGGAGTGGAAGTGGATGTAGATGTAGAGTGGAGTGGACATGGAGTGGCAGTGGATGTGGAGTGAAAGTGGATGTAGATGTAGATGTAGAGTGGAGTGGGAGTGGATATGGAGTAGAGTGGATGTGGATGTAGAGTGGAGTGGACATGGAGTGGGAGTGGATGTGGAGTAGAGTGGAGTGGACATGGAGTGGGAGTGGATGTGGAGTGAGAGTGGATGTGGAGTGGAAGTGGATGTGGAGTGGATGTGGAGTGGATGCGCTGAGTGGATGTGGAGTGGGAGTAGAGTGGAGGTGGATGTGGAGTGGGAGTAGAGTGGATGTGGAATGTAGTGGATGTGGGGTGGGAGTGGATGCGGAGTGGACATGGAGTGGGAGTGGAGTGAATACGGACTGGATGTGGAGTGGGAGTAGAGTGAATGTGGAATAGTGGATGTGGAGTGGGAGTGGATGCGGAGTGGATGTGGAGTGATATGGAGTGGATGTGGAGTGGATGTGGGGTGGCGTGAAGTGAAGTGAAGTGAAGTGACTCTCTCCTCCGCAGAGATTAAATTTCGGAGATTGGAGGTTTCGGGGGGTCGTCGTCCAGCTGACGATTTCGACGCATCTCCGACGATCCCCGAAATATCCGATTTCCGAAAGAACCTCTGCGGAGGAGAGAGGTGAGGTGAAGTGAAGTGAAGTGAAGTGAAGTGAAGTGAAGTGAAGTGAAGTGAAGTGAAGGGAAAGTAAATATTTAATGTAAGTGTTTTCCTTCGCAGAATGTAAATAGGAATGTTTCAGAAACCCAAGGAAATAATTCCCAATCGACAAACCAAATTTTTCCTTTCTTTAATCTTAATGGCAATGTTACAAAAACTCAAGAAAGTGCTTCGCAAGGGACGAAACGTAAGTTACCCGGATGGCTTGTGCGAAATGACTCAACCAAAAGGAAATATAAAATGTAAATGAAAACTATGAAAACGTGTGAAACATGTAAGTGACTGTACTATAAATATGCATGTAGTATAAATATGTTTATAATTTTGTGAACTAGGTGGTTGATTCCTTTCAAGGATAGCACATATAAATAAAAAAATTCTATCTTTTATAGTTTAAAAAAATATATTTTAGTAATTTTTTTTCGATATTGTTTCTTGTGGCCTTTTTCTAACTTGTGTCAAGAAATTCTTTTCTCCCAGAGGAGATTTGAAATAATATGTAAAACATAAGCATCATCAGTGTTTTATCAGATTTAAAATACGATATGTTTTAGATCTGATAAAACACGTACGGCGTGCAGTACGCATTATCTTAGATGCTGAGTATTCTACTCCTTCTGTTCTCCTTTTTTCCCAGTTTAAGTGGATTCCAATTTTTGATCTAATTAAGTTTAGAAAGCTTCTGCTACTATTAAATGTACTAATCGACCCTAATGCTCCAACGTCTTTTAAGTTTATGTTCAATTTCTTATCTGCCACTCGACAACACGCTCGTACTAGAGCCTGCTTATATGACCTAAAGCTTCCTTACCCGCGTACTAATTCTGGTAAACGAACATTTCTCTACAGCGCCTCAATTCTCTGTAACGCCTTAGATAATGATTGCAAACAGCTTGCTATGTCACCTGCATGTACTTCTGATGCTTTCACGTTGAGATTAATTAACAATTATTCGCCGAAGGCGAGGTGAATATCGGTGTATAATAACCGAGACGAAGTCGAGGTTATTATTCACCGATATTCACTGAGCCTGAGGCGAATAATTGTTTTAGTATAAATACACATTTTCGTACTTTTAGGAACAACATTTTCTTTAAAATTGTTAATTTTTTTGTCTGTCGCATTGACAACTTTGGCTGGCGGCCATTTTGAATAAACGTGTAGGTGATTATCGAGAATTAATCCGAAGTAGCTCGACCAATCAGCGCGCGTGATTTTCTATAATCACCTGTGTATTTATACTAACTACTACTAAACGCAAACTCAGTAATTACTTTCTTCATAAACTTACCTGTATTAACCATCTGGAAGACCTTTTTCGCGCGTTTTAGTTATGTCTGTTGTATTTATAAATATTGTAATATTGTGAGGGCCGTAATCAGGTATGTATTTGTAACTGTATTTGTTGTTAAACAGTGAAAACTAAACGAACCGGCATCTGTTGTTTGCTTTACGGCTTTTTCGACTCCCCCGGCACAGAGTACTTGTTTATTCCTCCCCCGGATAATCTGATCAACTTTGGGATTGGGAACAAGTTCTAAGGCCTCAAATGCATAAGATGGCGGCGAGGGAAGGGTATGTCCGACTGCTTTAATACTGAAACTTGAAAAGATGAGATGTAAAACACTATATATTCGGTTGATTAATTTGTTTACTGTCGTTAGTGGATTGAAACCACTTCATCGGCTGAGGTTGAGAAGAGTATGTATCGTTTGTTTATTGTTCTTTATATATATTTGTACGCGTTACTGGTATCTATTTTATCATTTACTGCCTGAGGAAAGAGGTTGGCTTCCGAAGATGGATCAAAAAAACGAAACACTGCAATGTAAGCCTTTACTTCGAGCTGCTTGGAGGATTTTAGACGGAGAAGGGATTCCTTTACCGTTTCGAAATGGGACAACAACACTTTGGTCATTCAAAACACGGGTGTCTACTTCTTACCTGTTGAAGAACTTGAATTATGGAAATATGAACGAAAGCTCTGCGGAAACCCAACAGAAAGTTACACATTACAACATTCAAAGCAGGGATATTTATGTGAAGAAAGTCTTCATTACATTTGGACATAATTGTTGTTTGTACTCCAAACAACGAGCTTTACGTCAAGCGAAAACTATCGGAGGATTTGAATATGTTCATTCATTTAACATGGACTCCTTGGCATTCAGATTTCGTAAAACACACAATAACGTACTGAGGGACCGTCGTGGTGCTGGATATTGGCTGTGGAAGCCTTATATCTTGTTAAAAACTCTTCTAGAAAACATGGCTGAAGGAGACATGGTGATGTACCAAGATGCTGGGGCTTATATTATTAAGTCTGTAACACCACTTCTAAAACTATGCCAGGAGTCTAAACATGGTGTTATTGTTTTTTCTTTGGATAAAACTGAACAGGATTATAGCAAGAAAGATGCATTGATTCTTATGGATATGAATGTGCCAGAAGCTGCAGAAACCTTTCAGCGTCTTGCTTCATATGTTGTTATAAGGAAAAGTTGTTCATCTATTCAGTTTGTAATGGAATGGTTGGCATATCTGTCAGACAGAAGGATTGCTTCCAATGATGAGAATACTATGGGAGCTGGTAATGTTAAATCATTTAAGGCGCATCGTCATGATCAAACTGTGATGTCATTGCTCTCCAAGAAGTGGGGAATACCAGCCCTGAGAGATCCTAGTCAATATGGTCAGAAATCGACTCCTAATTATTACGCATCTGGCCCATATGAACAATTAGTTATGCATGATAGGTTCAAACATTAGTGTTTAGGCTGGAAAAGCCTGCCAAATTCCTAAACTACCTCACTTTTAGTTTGATTTTTCCTCTTCTTATTTTATAAAACAAATAAAACATATCGCTCCTGTGCATATGTACTCTTATAAAGGTACATTTGACGTGATTTGAACACGAAAGAAGTGTAAAGGCACTCGGCTATCGCCTCGTGCCTCTACTCAACTTCTTTCGTGTTCAAATGACGTCAAACGTGCCTTTATAAGAGTACATATACACGGAGCTTTATGTTTTATTTGTTAAATAAAGTTGGAATATCACTGTTTCATTTGTTCTCCTGTTTTAGCTCATATTTTGAGTTTCAAGATGTTTATTTTTGGTTTATGCTTTGTCAATAACAAGCTTAACACATTATTAAGGTAATGTAATCACGTGGGTGAAAGAATGCAGTCTGTAAGGCAAGTTTATTTCATATGGTTCATTAGTTCTTTATTATGGCAGCTTTTGGCATTATAATATCTAAAGGATGCAAACACTATTGTGGGTCCACGACATACCGGTAATCATATTTACATCATGTACATATTAGGCATTGACTTGTGAGATGTTTTCAATGATCAAAACGTCTTTATTTACCTCTCTCAGGTGATTACATTCCTTTGCATGACACATCATTATTTTGGGCCTGATGAGCACTCTGCTGATTTTGGTACTGTAATATGTTGAAGGATTGCCAGTGGTGAAAACTGGGGGGTGGTGGTAGGGGGAGATTGTGCTTTCTTTAAGGAAATAAAGATATCTGAAATGAATATAATAAAGCTTAGTTTATTTAGCTTAAAAAAGAAATAATGATACAACTTTTATCAGTGATAGTGAACAATGAGTTGACCTTTGTACCCTGATATCACTGCTTGCAGGGGCAATGCTGGGTGGAAGAGATACTGTTGATTTCAGCTCACTTTTCAACGCGCAGTTTTGAAGTTCATTGCCAATTCAGAAGTTCCTTTGAAGGTCGATTGTTCAAATTGAAGTTCACATTTACAGAAAACCTTCGGTTGACCAGACTTTCTTTTGATATGATTTCTTTCAGAAAATATGACACTGTTAATCATTCTGCAATTCGAAATTACCAACTGTGTAGCAAAAGAATGGTGCAAAGCTGAACTTTGTAATGAACTTCTAAATTTGGAAATGTAATTTGAAACTTGGCAACGAACTTCCAAACCGCGCATTGAAAAGTCAGCTGAAATTGACAATAAGAGTGGCAGTTATAAGACCCTAAGTACAACTAGGTTATAATGAGTTAACCCTTTTGACTCGAAAACCAGCCCCTTATACTATTTTACTCTGTCTAACATCAGACACTTTATTCATCAAGTGAGAACCTTTAGTAGTCAAAGAGTTAACTGAGATCTGCCTATCTCTCTTCCTTAAAGTGTCTATGAAGTGAAAAATACCTTGGTATTTTTGTTGTTAAATAATTGTACAGAGGAGCATGGAGGAGCAAGTTTTCGCACTATCAACTCTCAAAATTTGCCATGGATACAATGCCTTATGATGTACGCAGATGGATCATTAATAGTGAAATCTATTGTTCTTATGCATAGTTGTCTATTTGCGTACGTCAATCGTCATAAGCATTGTTACCGAAAGCCCAATTTTTCTCCAAGAACGAACTAGTCATGACAAACTTTGAGAGTTAATAGTGTGAAAACTACACATCAGATTCTCTTGAAATTTTCCGTGAGTGCTCCTGCCATGCTCCTCTGTACAATAAAACAACAAAAATGCCAACGAATTTTTCATTTCATAGACACTTTAACCCTTTGCTCTGGAACTGACCAAATTGGCCTCCTATTATTTTACTCCGTCAAACCCCAAATGATTTTACTCATCAAGTGATAACCTCTAATAGCCAAAGGGTTAATGAGACCTGTCCATTTACCAGTAAGCTATAATTATAAATCACCAAATGTTGTTCAAGAGTTTTCCCTGTTTTAATCTTTGATCATAAAATTAAAAGTCATCTGGTGTAAGAGCAGTGATGGATCCAGCTTGATCTGGTAGGGGGGGGGGGGGGGGGGTGCTGAGCGAGCGAAGTGAGATCAGGCCTGCAACGCTACCAAGGCAGGGTGGAGCGCCACTGAGGGAGCTACGGCAGGGCCGACTGCATAGGGGGTCTGGGGACACAGCCCCCAGCAGGGTCCAGGGGCCGAGCTGGTGGTGGGGATGGGGAGTAAGGGGGTGAAGCCCACCAGAATTTTTTTTTATACCTATTAACTCTTTCTTGTCCGAATTGGTCTTTAGTATTTTATTCTGGCTAACGCCAGACGATTTTATTCACCTCTGGGGAAGCCCCCGGACAGGAATGAGTTAATCTATGAATCATATGATTGCAGATACATGTAGCTATACCTAATACCTAGGTCCTATGAAGTTTACATGGAGGGGGGGGCACACCCCTTGGCCAAGGCCAGGGGGTGCATACCCGCCTGTAAATCCATCACTGCATAAGAGTAAAATAATTCTTGGTTTTCACTCACATGATTGCTGGCCCCCCTGGGATTGTGAAACAATACAAAATATTTGAATGAGAATAGAATTAAATTCCCATAGGATAAAGATTGTGCACCAACATGGCCACTATTTCATTGTTCCTGTGCACCAACATGGCCACCGTGACTTCAGACGAAAACCAAGAATAGAGCTGTTTTTGACCAGCTCACCAGGAATGTGTTATTCACTTCTTTATAACTCATTGCTGCCTAGGCTTGCCAAGGGTTCTTTCTTTGGCAAGTACAATCATCTGGTGAATAGGAACTAAGGAGTAGGTTAACCCTTTGACTACCAGATCTGGTTCTCACCAATTATGCACCTATCAATTGAAAGCCTGACTCCCCCCACCCCAGGACAAGGTGGGGGAAATTTTATAGCATTTGAAAGCATTTTATGCAAAATCAAATTTTAGCAAATCAAATCCCCAGGCCTGGATTTACCAATAGGCTTTCGAGGCTATAGTCTGTAGGCCCACAATTTGGACGGCACACGTTTTGGAACGGGGAAAAAATTTCTTAAAAATGACGAGAAACTCTGTTAAAAAATGGGATTTCAGACCTTTATATTTTGCTCAAAAGTGTCCTCAAAATGTGGGAAATGCTGTTTTAGAGACCCAAAATTGAAGACCCCCCTAGAAATGTGTCATGACACTTAGCCTGTAGGCCCAAAATTGGTAAATCCAGGCCTGCAAATCCCCACCCAGTCCTGGGGTGGGGGAAGTCGGGCTTTCAATTGATAGGTGCATTAGACACAGTAAAACAACAAAGGGGCCTATTTTGGTCTGTCTGAGAGTCAAAAGCTGTGTTTACATGGCCAAAATTTAAGCACACTTAAGTTAAGTGTGCTTAAAATGCACCACCTTGGTGCGTTTACACGGTCATTTAATAATCCCTTATTCAACAATTAATAATCCCTTATTCCCGTACACCATTATTCAACATGGTGGATGAGCTATATTTTTGGTTTGGAAGCTTCATATGGGTTAAGCATGCATCAAAGAACAATGGAAGACATCGGTACATGAGAAAGAGTAATAGCTAAAAGAAAGAAACAAACAAAGGAGCAAAGAATAGTGAGATAAAGCTTCTACAGCAGGGCAAAAAAATGCATTTTATTGTATTAATAACACCATATTAATAGCAAGCGTTTTTCAATCCCATTGCGTTTTTCACCTCCTTGAGGTGGTGCAAACTAATGTGGTGGAAACTAATCACAATTAATTTACGCCGATCTGTTTACATGGACATTTTAAGCCCGCTTAAAGTCAGATGTGGCTCAGATCCCGCTTAAATTTTGACCGTGTAAACAGGGCTAAAGTTAATATTTCCTTATCCATAAAAGACAAACTTTTAATTTCTATTTCTGTGATGAAAAATAAGTTGATCATATGGTCCACCATTATAACCCAATGGATTTCCATACTGGCTAGGTGTCCTGTATGCATATAAACCCCATTTCTTAGACAACAGTGAAAGCACTGATTGGTCATGTCTGTGCTCTTTAAATCCTGGCAAATCTTTCTTGCCCATTTTCCTGTTAGTATCTGTGATAATCTGTAAGTTTGAGGCATACGCCAACCACTCCATCACAAACTGCAAAGACTTGCAGTTTCTACGAAGAACCATAAATGAAGCTAATCGCTGAAATGTTTTGTAAACTCGGCTATCATCCATTCCCATCAGCACAAAAGCATCTCGTTTAGTGTAATGCCTTTCCCAGAGTGTTACATAAAAAAGCAGGATTCCATATTTGACGTCTTCAGATAGCTTGAGCAGTGGTCCAGCATCTTTAATAAGATATGCTCCAGCATCTTGATACATCAGTAGATCACCATCTTTCAGGTTTTCAACAAGAGTTTTTAAAATAATATATGGTTTCCATAACCAATATCCACTGCCTCTGTCCTGATTTAAAATATGAGCATAAGTTTTTCTGAAACCACGACTAAGAGAGTTTAAATCATGAATTGTTGTATGATCGAAGCCTCCTGGATATAAAGCATGCATGATTGCTTTCAGTTTTGAAGTATTACAACAATTGCTCGCAAATGTTATGAAATATTTTTTACTTTTAATGTCCCTTGACTTTGCATTTTTGTAAACATTGATGAACTCTTGTGAGGCATTTCTTTGGTAATTCCATCGCAACGATGTTTTAGCGAGTAAATCGAGATCACTCTCATCATGAAAATGCCACTTACTTTGTCCTTTTTCAAAAGGCAGTTTAATTTTCTCGCCATTCAGCATATCTTTGGCAATATCATAAAGTTTCCCACACTTCGACCAAACATTTCCAATCCTTTCAGAGCTGTTCTTCGGAGGATGAAGTTTATACAAGTCATTGAAAGTCCACTGTCTTTCCTTATCGCAGATTAGGAAATAAAAAAATAGAATTATCAATCCTATAGCACAAAGTAATCGAAGAACAACACTCCTACGTTTAGTAAAGATCGCCATCTTTATTTTTAAATTTGAAACATGCAGAAATTAATATTTTACTTCTGGCAGTTAATATTGGTCCATTTGAAAACAAAGCTAAAATATTCATCATTTCCGATCTAATATTTAAACCATTAAAACGAAAGACTTGCATTTAGCACTGCAAATACACCTTTTTTTCTAAATACTGCAGACTTTATTTGAAGCTTTAGCTTTAATATAAATAGCTTTGCAAGTATTCGTTGATTTCGTTCTGATCAGCAGCTGATTATAATTTATGTGCATATAATTTATGTCACTATGGTCATTTTGAGTGATCCCTTTTAGTGACGACCTATAATTTATTGATAATTTATTGATAATTTATTCTCAAGTTTTGCCGGCATGTTTTGAAAACACACGTGTGCCAGTTCATTCAAGCCACGCACATGTCTGTCTTTATTTTACTTAAAATACGTTATAGAACATTCCTTTCTTGAGTTTTTCAACAAAGATTGTGTAAATAAACACACGAGAATGCATTTGGGAAGGAATTTATGCTTTGTCAGGCTGTCAGCATTGACAAATAATCAACGACAATTTCAACAACTGAAGTGGCGTAAAAGATGGAGGAAGGCGAAGGAAGAAGAACTCTTGTGTAAGTATTGAACTACTTATTCATGTTTTGTATAATTTGACTCCAGGGAGATGGAACTGGAGGAAGGGGAAATGCCCCTTCATGCTCCCCTGGAAAATTTTTGAAAATTGAGTCTCTGAAATGGCATTTCCCGCAATCTGACATAATATTTGAGCAAAATTTTGAACATTTTAAAACATATTTTTTAAGACAACTACAGTCATTTGCAACTCACTTGTCACTTTTCACCAAAATGTTCAGATGTTTGTTACGAAGTTTGTGGTAAAATGAGCTTTGAACTTCCCAACGAACTTGTGAACTTCGAAACGAACCTTCGAACATTTCCGTGAAAAATGAAATGACTGTAAAATAATAGTGTACATGTATATATATCATTGTCTAATCACTTGGCCTTAAAACAACGGTAACCCCCCCCCCCCCCCCCCCAAAAAAAATAAGAACGGTCTTGGAGACCATTGGGAGTCTTTCTATGTCACTGGATATGGTCTAATTTATGTGTTGTATGTGTCAATCAGTTATAACCAGTAATGACAGTGGAATATTTGTGTACAGAACTCGCGATCAAGTTCTCAGCAACAGCCTCTGTGGTCAGCAATTCCTGCCAGAAGGCCTGTGTAGTTGCATTTTTCGCAACTGGTCCCAGTTTGGTCTTAAAATGTATATATTCTACACTCGAATTTTCCTTCACCAAAAATCCCTAGAACATGCTATGTAATCGAGTGAAATGCCCAATATTACTTCTAATTCATCAATATCCTGTAAACAGACTGTCTTGGGGGTGGGGTGGGGTGGGGGTGGTAATTCATCAATAGAATGACAAGGAGTGTATTTTGACACCCCCCAGCAAATTTTAGATCATTCTTAGTCTCATCCTCAGAGGTATTGTAGGATGGCTTAGCCCTATCATTAGAGGGGGGCTACAGCCCCACTAGCCCATAATATTTTTCTCTTCTGACAATTTAAGATTCTAAAATATTAGAAAATTTAAAATTTGTTGTACGAAATTTAATACAGGGTAAAACAAATACAGGTATTCTACAAAAAGTGACCCGACAAAATACCTACCTAATATCTTTTTGGTAGTATATTTATAATTTTAACTTTTGTGTCAGACTCTCGGACCAGTCCACATATTTCAGTGTTTTCCCGCTCTTTTTCCGAGGACGAGTTCGGACGTTGCACATGCGCAAAACGTTTGGCAGCGGTGTTCTTCCTCCTGTCTGTATTTTAGTTCTGTCCCAGTCTTTTTCAGCTCGTGTGCAAAAGTGGCGCGAAATCTCTTTTCAAAATGGCGCCGCTCGTAAAAACAAAAACAGAAACCGGAAATTATCTTTTTAGATGTTTTGTCATGTGAAAACTGAAAGTTCGTTGATGGTTTCTTAAAGAATGGATGCAAAAGAGTAAAGGTGTTTAAAATGTCTGAGGTTAGTAAATAGACAACTTATTTTTGAAAGCAAATGCATGCTTTGAATTTCTCTAAACAAGACTGGCAAGTTTGCTGTGCCTTCGTCCGTTTTACAAAGTCTGGTTACACTTGGTGCGTTTGTTTATGAAGTTTTAATACGAATAAAAAGGTAATGTCATACGTTTCTAGTAAGTATACCGCTTAACCAAGTATAAGACTACCTGACAGACGTTTGGTGGACGTTTGTCAAGCTCAATTAGTCAGAAAAGATTTCTTAGCAGTGAGCCCCAAACAGGGTTCAAACTAGCCTGGTACCCTGGCCCAATTTCAAAAGAAATATGGGCCAAGTAACCACTAACCTCATTCTCGCGTCATCAGGGCTAAATCCACTTATGATGATTGGAGTCTTACTCATGCATAGCCAATAAAAACGCGCGAAAGTTTCAACCAATAGGAAAGCAGAAGTTATTAGTGGTTACCTGGCCCATATTCTTTGATTGGGCCAGGATACCAAACTAGGTTCAAACCTGCAACCTTCTAATGACTAATGGCCGGTTAGATCAAGCTCGCAAACGTACCACGTGCACTAGATGTATACGTTGTACTAAGTTGTACAACTTATCATATAAGACTATTAAGACTAGCTGTTACTGCGGCATTGCCTTCAGTTCGGAACTCCGAGAAAGACTCGACCGAACGCGAGCTTTTTAACTTATTTATCAAGCTATTGGCAGCATGAACAAGCTGCCAATATTGGAGAACTAAGACTTCTGCTGTAGTAGAGACTAAAGAGGGTAGAAATCCCGGGTAGAAACGCTTGTTTTGGAACTTAGGTTAAAGTTAGCGTTTGGCGAAGAGAGAACAGAGTTGGTTGTGGGGTTTCACGATCACTGAAGAAGACCGGATCGAGCAACTATTGTTTGGAAAATGAAGCCAGAATCTGCCATTACTGAGGGACCAACTGCATGTTTGAGACTTTGAGATGTCGCTACGGAGTTTGTTCTTGTCCTTTTTCTTCTTTTCTCGCTTTTTACAAACAATAACACAGCACTGTGTCCAGAATTTTCCATCTTCGTATTGATCTACCTAAGCAATTGCCCGATTGCCGCGCCATTAGCAGCAAGAGGACCAAATCGCCATTTCGCGTGCTTCATTTTTTGATCCTGATAAACAATGAGTTCAATCTGTTTTTGGCCGCCATTTTGGCAGCGGGAAGAATTTACCTTTCAAATACCAAAATATTCACACAACACTTAGAGAACACAATTTGTTTATTTATATCTACAACAAATTCAACCTTGCAATAACTTTAAGAATAATAGCTAGAATTTGTGGTAACACCATTTTATACTGATGGTTTAATAATACAAATTAACACCTTAATAAGGAATAAGAATACTTTAATAAGGAATAAGAATACTAATTAATTTTTAGACTTTTAGTCTTAAAACACTAAGCTACATATGTATATTTCTGAAGTTCTATATATTATATAAATTGTATATTATGTTTTATAAATTGTACAATAAAATTGTACAATTATGGTAGGGAAGACAGTTCAACTAGGGCATCACATTGTTCTGTTATCCTTCGCGATCATCACGAAAATTTAAAAGAAATAAAAACTGATAAAAAAAGAGCTTGTTGTGAGCTGCACAAATGTGTACACAAGTGGGCAAAATTAATGAGCCGCCGAAAGCAAGACAGTGTTATTAAATCAACATCCATATAGGAAAGGCAAATTAAAGTACTTTTTTTCAAAATATCAAAGAGAACCAGACACTTGCTTTAGTCACCCTTGTTATGTGTTAATTGAATGAAAGAATAATCACAAACCAATACTGAAATAGAGATGAGATAGAAATCTTTGTTGTTCTTATACACTTCGAGATATAGGAATTCAAATCAAATATGAAACTTCTGTTGGAGTTGTTTTGGATCTTAAAAACATTACGTCATTACGATAATCTAGAAAAACTTGCAGAAATATAGGTGGCTCAATAATGTTGGCCCTAGTGCATGCACGTAGATTTGTTTACCATAGTCCCTAGAATTAAATTGTCTGGAAACGCCGTGAACATCAAAGCATGTGGCAACGAAAATTTGTAGACAGCAGGCAGCCAACTGAATAAACTGTAATTTAAGTTGACTGAGGATGACCTGAACGTACACAAATCTTTCGTTTTATGTTGATTAATATGTATTTAAACAGGAACGCTGTTATTGGCTGATTGCTTCATTATACCAAAAATACAATGTGTTCAGCAACGTTCACAAACGTGAACAAAAACATAGAACAAAGACTTTGACCGCGTTTCCAGACAATATGTTGCTAAGGACTACAAGTGATCAGTTTATGAAGAGAAGCAGGCATTCACATGACTTCTAATTGTTGAAATTGTATGTCCGGGCTATTTTTAACAGTACTGTTTGTGACTACTCCAGTGCTTGAGATGGCCAAATAATTGCTTGGGTATAACTTTGAACGATATGAACGGTATGGTATGTTTCCAAGGAGATAAACGTCAATAAATACTGCTTCTGGTACTTCAGTTTTCTACAATAAAACAGAAAATTAATACTTGAATAGTGATCCATTGTATTTCGATTATTGGACACCACTGTTTAATGCAAGACGGTCTAAATATTTCATATTTAGAAAACTTTCTTGGTCATGTTATAAATACTTTATTCTACCTTAGCGATTATATATTGCTAATATAAATTATGGTTTAGGTGCTTAAGGTGGTTCTACATCTAAATCATGAGAACGTATCACTGCCCCCCCCCCCCCCTAAAACGTTTTGTACAGGTCGCACGAGCTCTAGTGGTGGTCTCGGATCATTAAAAAGTTAAATTATACCCTCATAGTTTACCTAAATGAAGAAATCGTGTTTCCAGTAATGCATAAAATCTAATTACTCGGGCTACCGCAGGTAGACGAGTCTAAGTTTCGGTCGCGTTGTTAGCGTTGTTAGTGCGTTTTTTTTGTTTTTTGGTCGAGATATTGCCCCAAGAGGCTTTGCGAAACCGAGATATCACTTTCATGGCGAGTTGTCTCTTGAACGAAGCTTTTGTTGCCATTTTACCGATGTTTTTGAATATTTCAACGACATTTCTTGGCACACTACACAGCAGTCGTCTCAAACAAAGATGTCAGAGTACAGTAGTCGGACTGTCAGCGAATCAAGGTGTATTAAGAATAATTGGAAACTTTAAACTGAAGGAGTGAAGGACGTCAGAGTCATGTTTAATAATTGCGAAACCGAGGTTGTCTCTTTTGAACGAAGCTTTTATTGCCATTTTATCGATGTTTTTGAATATTTGAAACACATTTCACGACAACTACAAAATACAAGTATAATAATAAGCACCGAATAGAGCAACAACCGGTAAGATATCAATATGTTGAACTGTTCAGCGCATGTCTACATATCGAGTGTCCTATTACATTCGGAAACTAAATATATTAGATTCAGAAAAACGGCCTTGTTTACATTTATACTACATTAGCAAACCTTCGGCTCTTCATGCACCGCAGCAGTTCATATAAGACCATAGATTGCCATTGCCATGTAGTCTTGTTAGAGGTACGCACAGGCTACGGGAAGCTTTCAGAAATCAGTAGCCCGAGTGAACGCCTGCGCAGGCGTCTTGTTTGCATAAAATCTGTCGCTTACCACAAACACAATTTCTCTAGATACGGCAAGCGCTACAATAATCAAGAGCACCACTAGAGCTATGCAATGCACTAAAATGAAGCTCATGAGACTGTGCAAAACATTTCATGAAGAAAATACGTAATTTCTCATGATTAAACTGTCTAGCCACCTTCACTTAATACACACACGTAATAACAGGGCCTCTTAACTATATAACTGCGGGGCCAAGCCCCCCCAGTCCCCCCTTGAGCCCCCCCCCCCCCCGAATTGATTTTGCCCTCCCGTAAAAGTCCCTTTTTCCCCAGAATAAATGTATATGGATAAGCAAGTTTCAGTTGTTCCAAAGGTATAGATAAGTCTTTATATATTAGTTAAATAGTTTTTATTTTGATAAGATGTATGTGGTAAAGAAAAATCTTTTTATAGCTCCTCACAACATTTTGCATATTATATTTGAAAGTGAAAAGCTGATGAGTTCTGACACAAAGCAAAACAGTCAGAAATGTGTTGTATTTTAACTAGATTTTATGACATTTTATGACCTTCAGTGTTCTTAAAAACCACTCCTCAGAATACAGGGAATGGCATTTCCGAACCCGGACCCCCCTAGGAGTCCCTTTTTGTGAACGCCCCCCTCCTCACCCCCCCTCACACCCCCCCCCCCCCCCCCCCCCATACACACACAGGAAAATCCTTATGCATGCGTAACAAAGCATCAATGTTTAACTTACTGCTAAAGAAACTTGTCCTGTTCTGTTCATGGTAATAAAGTTGTTCGCCTTTACTCCTCTGATTGTTAATTCTCCAGTCCCAACTGATTGTATCTCCAGTTTTGCTGTAAAGAAAAAAATATTACTGTTATATGACAGTTAATAATAATGTCTGTCTGTCTGTCTGTCTGTCTGTCTGTCTGTCTGTCTGTCTGTCTGTCTGTCTCTCTCTCTCTCTCTCTCTCTCTCTCTCTCTCTCTCTCTCTCTCTCTCTCTCTCTCTCTCTCTCTCTCTCTCTCTCTCTCTCTCTCTCTCTCTTTCTTTCTCTCTCTCTCTCTCATGAGCGTATTACGGTGGCCCACAAGGGCAACACGGAAATAAACGAAGACATAGAAGATTTATATTCCAAAAGCACAATATACGTATTTACAGTACAGATAAATGTCCAACGGAAAAATATTTCCAACCGAAAATATTTCTATAGCAGAAATATTTCCAACCGAAAAATATTTCCAGCCGAGAAATATTTTGAGCCGAAGTATTCCAACAATGCATCCCATAAGCCTTTGCGGACACATATAAGCCAGCGTACCGCTGTTACTTGATGAGTGGCATCTACTGTGGATGGAAGTCGCGGTAATATGTTCATTTGTGTGAAGTGTGGTTGCCATCTGCAAAGTAGTTTTAGGTTTTGTCCTAAATGTGGAATGCAAGTTCGTGGCCATTTACAAGGTGAAAGAGAGAGCCATACCCAAGTTCAAAACCCTGAATCTTCGTCTCGGTTTCAGACAAAGCTTTCTTTTCCCAATTTTGAAAAGTATAAAAGCCTGAAGAAACAGGATAGAAGAGGATTTGATAATCGATTAAATACCAGAAAGAAAAAACGTATCGCGATTGAATCGGTTCTTATTTGGGTGGGAGTGATGAACCAAGATATGACACCTAGAAGGGGAGAGACCTTGCCGGTGAAAGTTCCGTCTTCTGCAACGCCAGATGAGATCGTACAAGCGGCGGTTGCGAAATGCCATTCAACGCAACAGCCAACACTACATAGAAGAACTTGGTCATTCATGAATGGCGATCTTCAATTCTGTCATGTGCTTTGCATTACATTGAGCAACCACAATACTGCAAAAATGGCATGTTTTGATTTTTGTTGCATACAGCTACTGTAGTTTCCTTGCAATCTCCACGCTTTTCGTTAGGCAAGATTTTGTTTTGATTTAAACATATACGATCCAGCATTTAAATCTTTAAAGAAAAGTTTTCTATTTGGCTGCCCAATTTTCCTGCGTCTTTGGAGACACAATTCATCTAACAAGTTTGAATCTCAGTTGAACTTTTTAAGTCATTTTAAGAATTTATGGACCCTTCTACAATTGTGGGTATTCGTTTCAAACGCAATTTTCTTTATGACGCCTTTACGGTTAGGCCCGCGCTCTTAGTCTCAACGGTTCGAAAAGTGGAGAAATGTTGCGTTTTTTTAACGAAAACCTATATAGATGTAGACCGGTCTATGTCGCATGACACAGAGGCCGCCAGAAAAATATTTTTTAAAAAAACACATTGACTTCAAGTCCAGTTTCCGAGTGTATAAATAAAATAAGACTGCTGAGTGCTGATGAGTATAGTCCATATGTGGCGCACTTGGGATATAACAGGCGACACATACTTATAGAGATATAAATCACTAAAGATATGCATGTTGCAACGACAGAACATTTTCTGTATAGTATATACACACAATATTCTATTTATATATACAAGTTTCAAATGTTCTTATGGAGTTAATCGCTTGTTCTATATAATAGGCTACAGGTCATGAAAGCGAGGACTGGTCTAAGTCTAATTGATAGTTTTCATCAAATTATAATTGGGCTATATCATTGAGCTTAATATACAGCTCCTCAGCTTCCTTCCAGTCATTTGGGTGTTCTAGCTCACAATTAACCATAAGAAAGTCAAAATACTCTTGGTAGATGTTACTTTCACTTGGATCTTCTAGCAGATGATCAGTCATACTGTAACTTTTCGTCGGAAACTTTGAGAAGCTGTCCATCAGTGCCTCCGTGATTTTCGGGCAAACTGAATAACTCATCTGGTCTCCCAGGTATGGTATCATGTCGCGATTGCCGTATGTAATGGGCATTCCAGTGCTCTTTTGTTCCATCGAGATCGCGTTGTAGTACAGTTGAAAAACAGTACCAAATTGCTTCATTCTGAAGCTCGTTTCCTGGATGAAACAGTTCTTTTTCTACCAAATCCCTGAAATAATTTATCCACCAAGTAGGTGGGTTTGCCGGAGAGGTACCAAATACATGAGCATCGCTTGTTCCGCGGTATTCACACTGAATAGCTATAACACCATTTTCTGTTCCACAGTCACTCCTAACTTTAACAGGGCATCCGTCAAATTCTCTTACACATTCAATGTAGAATGAAGCAGTAATAGCAGGGTTATTGTTAGACTTCGTCACCTTTAGCCACATTATTTTCCTACTCCAACCATCTATGCAACCGTGGATTGGAAAGCCGAATGGTTTCAAACTTGGCGTACCCGTCTATGTGCCAACAATGATTAGGGCCTGGTGACCTGTATTTTCTTCGTTTTAAACGCTTGGCTCGTCTCAACTCACAACCTTCTGGGTCTAGCTGTCTTACAAATTCTTCGACATCATGTCGAAGAACTTGAAACACATCCATCTTGAGTGTGAGCCAAATTGACCTGTAACCACCCATGCACCCAGGACCATCTAATTCTTTTCTGATTCTTTCCCGCACTTCCGCCACGTTATATGACGCCACACCCCTTCGAAGTCCACATTCTTTCAATCGTGACTTCAACGTTCGTATACACATGTTAACTACCGTGATGCTTGGCCATGAGCGCAACAATTGTTTTGTACTCGAAACCTTTTCGGAAATATTGTTGAATCAAGGTCATTTCTTCATCCGTGTTTTCATCAGCTCCTTTCTCTGTACCACAGCGAGTACAGAAAGTGTCGAACTGTGACGTTACAAAACCGCACTGACAAGTTGTTCCAGACCCGGTATTATCGTACGTCTTGTCTCATTGGTATTCTCAGCACCACAGTTAGTACAGAAATTGTACAGAGTTGGCAGGTCAGCGTTGCATTGACGGCAAGTTGCAATTTCCGACGCCATTTTGCGTATGTTTGCGCTGAACCATACGTCACCCAATGACAGCTGTTGCACAAAGGTTTATGGGATGCATTGTTGGAATACTTCGGCTGGAAATATTTCTCGGCTGGAAATATATTTCGGCTGGAAATATTTCTCGGCTGGAAATATATTTCGGCTGGAAATATTTCTCGGCTGGAAATATATTTCGGCTGGAAATATTTCTCGGCTGGAAATATATTTCGGTTGGAAATATTTCTCGGCTGGAAATATATTTCGGTTGGAAATATTTCTCGGCTGGAAATATATTTCGGCTGGAAATATATTTCGGTTGGAAATATTTCTCGGCTGGAAATATATTTCGGTTGGAAATATTTCTCGGCTGGAAATATATTTCGGCTGGAAATGTATTTCGGTTGGAAATATTTCTCGGCTGGAAATATATTTCGGTTGGAAATATTTCTCGGCTGGAAATATATTTCGGCTGGAAATATTTCTCGGCTGGAAATATATTTCGGTTGGAAATATTTCTCGGCTGGAAATATATTTCGGCTGGAAATATATTTCGGCTGGAAATATTTCTCGGCTGGAAATATTTCTCGGCTGGAAATATATTTCGGCTGGAAATATTTCTCGGTTGGAAAAATATTTCGGCTGGGAATATTTCTCGGCTGGAAATATTTTTCGGTTGGAAATATTTCTGCTATAGAAATATTTTTCGGTTGGAAATATTTTTCGGTTGGACATTTATCTGTACTGTAAATACGTATATTGTGCTTTTGGAATATAAATCTTCTATGTCTTCGTTTATTTCCGTGTTGCCGTTGTGGGCCGCCGTAAAAGTAGAATACACCAGAGCAGAATTCTTTACAGGCTTTGGCCAGTTTCAGGACACAAGTGCCGTTCCGTGACCAGGCATCATTCAGTTCTCTTCAAGATCTAAAAAGCCGTTTGTTTCAAACTGATTTCTTCATCGTTCTCCCTCGAATTAAGTAGAATACACCAGAGCAGAATTCTTTACAGGCTTTGGCCAGTTTCAAGTGTCGTTTTCGGTCTTCGTCGTATTAACAGTTAATACTGTGCCCGTACCCTGCTATCCGAACTGCAAAAGTTGCGGATTTGTTGTTATATATATATATATATATATATATATATATATATATATATATATATATATAGATAGATAGATAGATAGATAGATAGATAGATAGATAGATAGATAGATAGTTTAATAATCAATTTACATCACAGCCTTGCTAGGCTGAATTGCGTAAATTTACAATAATACATTTCATGAGAACACTAAAAAGCTAAAAAGTTATATAAATCTATAAATAAACTACTAATGTTATATTAACTAATTACTAATTACTGATTACAATAAAAATTCAATTTAAGTGGATACTCGACTTAGGTGCACATCGCTGGAATAAAAGTGTTTTTAAATCTGTTTGTACGCGTATAGTGGTTATCAAAAACACGCTTTCGCCTCAGATTATAACTGGAGACATGCCTGGGAGGAAGCAGGTGATGGAGCTTATGTGATGGATCCGATACAACAGTGTTAAATAGCTTCCTACATTGATACTGTCGCCTATCTTTAAGCGTGCTAAGATTAAATACTTCGAGGTTGTTCGTGCAGGCTACGTTTGGCGAGATAATAGAAAGAGCACGTTTTTGAACATGCTCTAGGTCGTCGCTTCAATACGTTGGTATGGAGTTATGGAAAACCGGCGAGCAGTACTCTAAAACGGGCCTAACACAGCTAGAATAAAAATTAATAATATCACATGATGGTACTTTCGCACGTTTCAATAACATAAGAAAATATAGACGTTTGTTCGCCTTTTTTATCGTTTCATTGAAATGTTCGTTCCATTGGAGCGTGTTAGAAATCGTAACCCCCAAGATCTTAGCACTGATCAATATATATATATATATATATATATATATATATATATATATATATATATATATATATATATATATATATATATATATATATATATATATATATATATATATATATATATATATAATATATAAATAAGTTTTAATGCGGTTGCTACTCCGAGTTTCACGCGTATTGCGATCTTTGCCTGACGATCGCAATACGCGTGAAACTCGGAGTAGCAACCGCATTAAAACTTATTTATTTATACATCGCTCTACCTATTATGGTATTGAGCGCTCTCATAACTAATGTCAATACTGTGTCACCCCTGTTACACACTCTCTTTGGTATATATATATATATATATATATATATATATAAACATCTCGCAGAATTTCTTTCCCACTTGCGTGTAATTTCGCGTGCAAGTGAACTCCACGCGTGTCGAGATTAGTACCCTCACCCGGGCTCCGGGCCTTCGGCCCTACGCCCGGGCTCGGAGATAATTATTTTAAGTGCGAATGTAAATGCTTGATAAAGTACTATATAGATGAAACAAAAGCACGTGATCTGGGACAATACTATTTGAGGTGACCCTCAAACATTGTAAAAGATGTATATAAAGAATGTTTACTCGATTCCTTGTGCCTTGCATAAATTTTGCAGTTTATAGATACATAATACATTTGCATTAAAAGTTGACTGGACAATCAGAAAGAAAGATGCATGATGACGTTCAGTGTAACGTGACGTGCGGTGTGCTGGTCACCTGCCATCAGAGAACCTTCGTCGATAACTGATCAGCATTATACTTTGAATACGTGTCAGCCTGATTCAGGAAGTTCAGCGTTTTGATCGTTATCACAAGCATGTGAGTTGGCTTGAACACCGACGGCCATAAAACGTTTAAGTTTTTCAATTTGATCTCGGATCAAACCATTTAAAGGAGAAATCACAGTCACCGAAGACATTCAAGACACCAATTCTTCACCACTGATAAAGTCGAAGACAAATGGGAGAAGTTGAAATATGAGCGATTTACAAAAACTGGTCTCTATAAATAGCGCCTGGGTACGAGGCTGGCCATTGACTATCTCCATAAGTGCATCCTTTTGCTGAGACTTTTATAGTACTAAGTCTTTTTCTCCGATCTTTTCCAGCGAATAATTTACTGCATCATCCAGTAGGCCAGGCTCAATTTCGGACGCTAAAGTACATGCCATAGTCAAAAAGTCTCAATATATTTGAAAACACCAAATACAACTTTCAATGCAAATTAAGCAGGAGCCGAGAAGGACTAGGACAGAATTATCAACGCACGCCCCAAAACCCCAAACGATTCGTGTGTGAAACCAATCGAGGGCATTTGGCTCTCGGAACGAGATTGGTGTGAAACGGCCTTGAATTACCAATAATTGGTAATTGTCGGTAATTCTCTGTCCCACATGCGGGATGTTAAACTAAGTTACATATAACTAAAAAACCGGTAGGGGTGTTGTGGTTGGGGTCTGAGAGGTGGGACTTTTTTCCCGGGGGGTTGTGGTTAAGTTTAGGGTTGGGGTGTGGGGATTGGGAATTAGTCTTTAAAATTAACGATTATTGGTAATTCTAGGCATTTCGCACTTACTGATTATTGGTAATTCTAGGTAGGAGGATATGCTGGATTCGTGGGGTTTCAAACGGATTGTCCCAGAGCCATTTGATTTGCCCGCGCGGCCGGGGCATATTTGGCTCTGGGTACGAGATTGACATAGGGGCCGCCATGCACGTCAACCCCAGTCCCTTTTACTGTATAACCGAGAGAAAATGAAGCTGAATTTGGTAAACTGGGTTGCCAAAACAGCTTGAAATCAAAGAAAAACTAAACTTGTTAACCACTTTTAGGCTTAAATCAAATTCCAATATACCGTAGAGTTGGTGAACACTGACATGACGAGTAAAAACAAGAAAAACAGTAAAAATATAAGCTCTCAAACGAAAGTCAACAATACGCAACCAAAATTGCCATTGGTTTGGACAAATATAAAGAAAATACATATGAAACTCAGGTTTAAAATGAAAAGGTTGTTTATTTTTCAGTTGGGTTTTAAATTTCTCAATTTTCAGTAGGAAAAAAACAACAAAATGCACTTTACCGTGTGTTATTACAGCTCTGGAATTACTCTTCGTATCGAAAAATGTCAGATTTAGCATTTCCACAACTGAAACTTGAGTTAAAGCTACAATTTAGCATTACAGTCAGTCAACTCTCGTTATAGCGGACACCTTGGGGACCGTCATTTGGTGTCCGTAATAACGAGAGTCCGCAATAGCGGGATGCGATGAAAATATCCCGATTTCAGGTTGTGAGATGTTACTACAACGTATCACTGCTTTTTTGTTTTAAAATGTCCAGTTTATTTCAAGTTCTAGTTGACGTTTACTGTGATACATAAGTACACAGTACAAGTCAAAATACAAGTCAAAAATTTGTATTCAAATATTTTTTTTATTCCAAAATCAAAAATGCAACGACCGGTAACATGAATCAGTAACATAAATATGTCACTCGATAAATTAAAAAGTCATTAACTTTCATGTGTCGAGAGTAAAATACGTCCAAGGTGTCCGTTGTAACGAGAGTAGAACAATAAAAATGTTTGTTGGGGACCACATGAAGTGTCCGCAATTCCGTAATAGCGAGAGTCCGTAATAGCGAGAGTTATTTCAATACATTTCATAGTAGTTTCGGCCGGGGATTTACCAACTATCCTTAATAGCGGGGTGTCCGTAATAGCGGGGTGTCCGCAAGGCGAGAGTTGACTGTATCTTGTTACTAATTCAGCTGGCTCCACCACCAGCCCAAAGGTCATGTCGGATCGGAAGCATTTAATAAATAAATCCAGTTAACAGTAGATTTCAACTCGAATTAATTTCTTCCTTCCAAGGTGCTTAAATTACAAAATAATCTCTCCGCAAACAAGGCAACAAGAATTGATAAGATTCCCTGTTGTCTTGTTAGATAAGATTCCCTGTTGTCTTGTTAAACTAGCAGCACCTTACATAGCTGATTCTTTATTATCTTTAAGAGTCAATCTGGCTTCAGGCGTTTTCACTCGACCATGACAACGCTTCTAGATGCTACCACTGAATGGTATGAAAACATGGACAAAGGTAAATTGAACTGTGTTGTCTTTCTTGACCTGTCTAAGGGGGCGATTACATGGACCGGGCTGGCCAGCCCGCTTCATATATAAAACGCATGTTGTTTTAACATTTCGATTACATGGCAAGCGGGCTAGCCCGGTTTGCCGGGATCCCGGTTGTCGTAGCCCGGTTAACCGGGATGAAAATGTCCATGTAATCGTTTTCATCCCGGCAAACCGGGCTGAAAGACTGTTGAACTTGCTTCGATACGCGTTCGTTTGCTTGACTGTGTGAATAAATAGTGCTGAAAGGGACTGAAATAGAACATCAACGTTGTTTGTGTGTTTCGTGATCAAAGCGAAGATTTAAAAATTAATTATAGTCTTCGTGAAGACGCTTTCCTGGGTTAGCTAAGACTTTAACAATTTTTTTATTAACGATGGGCTTACAAAATAAATAATAGACTAATTAGTGTAAAACTGAAGTAAAACTAACGTAACTTTGCCCTTGTTTACTTGATAATTGTGAATTTCGGCCTGAAATCATCCCGACTTACCGGGCTAGCCCGCTCCGTGTAATCGTTTCGTAAACTCATCCCGGTTAACCGGGCTGGCTCGGTCCATGTAATCGCCCCCTAAAGCCTTCGACACTGTAAATCACACTATTTTATTAGACAAATTAGCGAGATGTGAGTTATACAACCAGAAACAGTAAACTGGTTTAGCTCATTTTTAACTGACAGAAAACAACAATTAATCAGATCGTTATTTGATTATTGTGAATCTCGTTTGGGATTCAGTTAACTTGGCACTAGCCAGAAGGTTGCAAATGTTTACAAGTAATGCATGTATTTGTATTTGTATTAATGTTCTCGAAGAACTTTTTCACTCAATTCTCATATCCGACTATAGAATATACATCTCTTCTTATAACAATTACACGTAATTAGGGACTTTAAGATCTACGATGCGGCAAGCTCGATGACGCGCCTTAAAAACAAAAGAATTTTTAATTAAACAAACTGAATGAATAATTTGTATGATCCCAAGAATATATATCAATACCGTCTTCGTTCTCTGAACAACGCCACTCTCAGTATTTTACGTCTTCAGAACGACGCGAGCACGCAGAGGAGCGAGAGCTGTTTCTTAACGTTGACTTCAGCTCAGACACTGCAGCCGTTTTAGCAAGAACTGGAGCGTCTAAAGTCACTAAAGAAGAATGCCGTTCTCGTTCTCTGAACAACGCCACTCTCAGCATCTTCACGTCTTCAGAACGACGCGAACACGGCGAGAAGTGAGAGCTGTTTCTTAACGTTGACTTCAGCTCAGATACTACAGCCGTTTTAGCAAGAACTGAAGCGTCTTGAAAGTCATTAAACAAGCTTAAACATGAAATACGCCATTTAGTTTACCGTGTCTTCTTTTAAATGCATTGCTTTTTAACGTTTTTAAGGCCGCATCGTAGTTCTTAAAGTCCCTATTATAACATATAATAGTTTAATGTCTTATTGAACTCAACCTATATACGTTCACTAAATCATCTGCATGCATATGAGTCTCAGTAGCTCAATCGTTAGAGCGTCTCACCGGCGATCAGAAGGTTCGGTGGGTTCGCGAGTCCCGCTTGGCAAATCAGAAATGTATTTGAATAAAATAGCTTGAAGATCATTTACCGTAAATTCTCATATCCCAGCTAGCATAATATCATAGTTGCATATCACCTATATGTAAGGAGTGTTGTACTTTTCTAAATATGTTATTATACGTATATTTTTTTCTTTCACTGTACCATCAACAACCGCTCATACATATTCATGAAGTTCATAAGAATATAAACTTAAAATACTCATTAATAATTCATGAGAGAAGACAAAAGGAAAGACTTCCTATCTGATTTGGTTACAACATCGCTCTACAGCTGAAATGGCTTGAATCTCCAAAATAATTAATATAACATGGTTATTTCAAATGCGTCCGTATTTTAATATACCATATTCACGTGCGAACTGTGTATATGCATGGCATATAAAACATCGACTTGTAACATTCGTTGCGTGTTACGACCTTCTGACGTTTATCTTCCTTTTTCGATTTAAAGATCGTATTCTCTTATTCTATACGATTTTTTTAAATTTACATACGTTGTAGAGAATTTCAAGCTCTTTAATCTAGTATAAGTCTCCAGAGTGGCACAGACCCATGAACGACGCAAGAAAGTTTTAAACAAATTGCGGCGCGGTGTTATTATTAATACGACTGACGGGGGTTATGTCATATATTGAATATTACATCAGATATAAACACAATTTTCTCAGCCGCTATTCTATACGATTTTTTAAAATTTACATATGTTGTAGAGAATTTCAAGCTCTTTAATCTAGTGTAAGTCTCCAGAGTGGCATAGACCCATGAACGACGCAGGCAACCTTTAAACAAATTACGGTGCGGTGTTATTAATACGACCGACGAGGGTTGCCTTGCATATTTCAGATTACATCAGAAAAAGTACAATTTTCTCAGTCGCTATTCTATACGATTTTTTTTAAATTTAAATATGTTGTAGAGAATTTCATGCTCTTTCATTAAAAGTATGTTTTCGATGTATTTATTATTTATAATACTTACAGAAATGATTGCCTAGGTTTTTGCCTTTAACTTCGGTATCCGTAACTGTAAGATGCTTTCCATCCTTGGTAATAATATTCACGGTTTGTTTACCCTGTTCTTTCTTAGTCGGAGCTGTTTTAGCCAAGTTAAACTGCGCAAAAAGAAACAACAATGTCACCAGAATGAACTTTTTCCCAACGATCTTTATCCCTGGTCTCCAAAATCCAGAGCGAGTTTCCAAACAATTCGATGTTTTAGCAGGCATGGTTGGAATTTTCTTTTTCTGTGTTCCACAACAGCTTGAGTTATCAGTGGAGGTACTTCAGAACACTTCGGAGTTGTGCAGCAGAATGAATTATCTACCTCCTTATATTCGGTTTGCATGGCTTGCTAAAAACGACCCTGGGAATGTCCGAAATGCCTCGCCCTTAATTTCATCATATTTTGCAATCCTACGTAGAAGCAGCTTAATTGCCCTTTCAGTACCAAAAGCAGGAACTTCCGATGAACGCACGGAAACGTATTTGGGGTGCGTAATATTGGTTCTTGCAGGTCTAAAATCACTATTGTTATGTTAGCACTTTTTGAAACTAGTTTATTCTTTTAGAAACTACAGTTCCAAACTAATAACACTTCTGCTACTATAGCTTATAGATTTCCGAAATGTGTTTATGAGCAACTTAAGACGCAGATATATACATACGGTAGGACATGCATATGCAGGATTTAATAGCCATAATAATGCTGTTTACGACTGAGAGCTCATAAGACGCGGCTTGCACAGGACGCGCCGTAAATTAGACGCCAAACACTCCTGGATTATAATACTTATGTCTGCGTCTTTTACAGGCTTGTCCAAAACGCTGTATGCATGGGCCAATCCCTGTCTTATCCAAGGCGCGTCTTATTGGCTGTCGTGTAAATGGTCGCATGATGTGTGTTTGTATTAGTAACATTCACGAAACCAATCAAAACGAACGTCTTTATTTGAGGTACTGTGCTGTCATTATCAAAAGTACAAGTGCAGTACAAATATTATTTTCTTGTACAAAATTTCTTAATTGTCATTCGTCAGTCTTATCCCCTTGGCATTGAGAATGGAAAGAGCGACGGGTGATTATACGTAAATATCATTGGTAACACCTTAAAAAGGCTGAAGGAAGCTTTAGTAAAAACACGAATTCATGGTTGTTAATTTTAGAAAATGGGATAAGATGAACGAACGTGGGAAGGAGCTATCACGGTATGGATAAACATATAGAGAAATATCAAGACAGTACGACGCTATATGTACAAAAACAACCTAGAGTGGTGCGTAGGCAGTGTTTTGGACAGAGGAAAGTGAAAAGATGCATGGCAAACTGCCAAGATTCTTAATAACGAAAAACGAGAGAAGCTCTTCATCAGACTACAATGTGGTCAGTCAAGGGCTCTTCTCGAAACGTGACGTCGGCAATTTATCACCCCAGTTTCACTTTGCACAACGCTATATATAGCATGCAGCCTAGCCCTAGCTATGCACGTGATTATATAGATTTTCATCGTATTTGAAAAACATGTTTATACACTTTTGCACCATGTTATTTAAAAGAAAAGTCCTGATGTTAAAAATGTGGTGAACTGCTGAGATTTTAGAAAACAATTAAAGTACTAACGTTTCAAGTCAAAGCCTTTGTTCAGAGTAAATTGTAGGTTATTAGGACCCTGTTAGGGGTTAACTATGTTAATTACGATATAAGCCAACGATTATTTTTTTTCATTTGAATACATGATCTACTAGAACCAAACAATGTTTATCTTTTCGTATATGAAAACATATCATGCAAGATTCTAATTATTATAAATTGTTACATGTTTGTGATTTAGACTGTAGAATACATATGGTCCGGCGTGGATATGTATGACGTATATACTAATATATAGGCATTTCCGAATGAAGGTCACACGGACTGTATTTTAATTACTTTGACGTTATCCCAGCTAACAAATTTACGTTGCGACAACGTTGTAACAACGTTGACTTTCGTTGTGACAACGTTGCGTGTTAACGTTGTGGCAACGAAAATTTGTAGACAGCAGGCAACGTTGTGACGTTATAAATTACGAAACAGCGACGTTTTACATTTGACAACGTTCTGACAACGTTTCATCAGCAACGTTGTGACAACGTTAAACAGGAGGTAGGTAATCTTCGAGTTAAGCCCTTCGAGTTAAGCCTTCGAGTTAAGCCCTTTTCGCTGCCTCGTCCCCAGTCGCTTTTGAATTTTCTTTTGAAATTGGGCGAAAGATGCTTTAATTAACGTTGTCCTTTGTCAGAGTCCGTTCAGCCCTTTTCGAGTTAAGCCCCGGACACGCCCATTTTTTCTTCAGACACAACCATTTTTTCCTAGGGCTTAACTCGATGAACTGAAGATGTTTTTACCGTTCGAGTTAAGCCCCTCATAAAAGAAGGGGCTTAACTCGAAGACAATAAACGAATTAGATGCCGACATTTGAAGGATGTAAACGAATAGCGCAAAACTCAACGGAAACGAAATTATTCGGTGTATTCATGGAGACTATAGATAAAATTTTGTCTTTTAGACTTTTTTTAGTAATTGGCGAATAATTGAAATATTCGTGCAATACTGTAGTTCAACATATCAAAAAATAATTCAATAACGACCACGGCTATACATGCAGCTGAGGTTTCTATATATAAGGCTGAGATTCAACCTAGTGTGGAAATGTTAAAACTATTACAGGTAATTCTCACCGTTGAAAAAGAAAATGATAAGCACCGAAACGTACGATATCTCTTATTAAATTATTCCAAAATGACCTTAGTAAGAACGATCTAGGCATCGCAGTCAAAATCTTGTAACTTTATTCTAACTCATTTATTAGAGGATAGCATTAGTCTATACTTTATCTATACTCTCCAAACGATTCATGAAAATACCGAATAATTTCGTTTCCGTTGAATTTTGCGCTATTCGTTTACATCCATCAAATGTCGGGGCTTAACTCGGGCATCTAATTCGTTGATTGTTTTCGAGTTAAGCCCCTTTTTTATGAGGGGCTTAATAACTCGAACGGTAAAAACATCATCAGTTCATCGAGTTAAGCCCTAGGAAAAAATGGGCGTGTCCGGGGCTTAACTCGAAAAGGGCTTAACTCGAAAAGGGCTTAACTCGAAGGGCTTAATTAACTCGAAGGGCTTAACTCGAAGATTACCTACCTCGTTAAACAGTGACCTTTCGATAACGTTTTCACAAATGCTTTTATATTGACTGAATTTGCGTTCTAAATTTAGCCCGTTTTTAATGTTTAATTGTATGATTTGTATTATTAATGAATTTGCTTGGTTTTAGTAATTTACCTTTAGGCCACATAAAATAAATGTCTTGATTCTCATCACCGCCCGACCGAATTTTGAGTCCCACGTTTATATTTTATATTTTATTTTCGAATTTTGATATGTATCATGAAATGTGAAATTTTTTTCAAACGGCATTGTTTGTTGAAATTAATCATGTTGTGGAATTCATATGACTTCGTGTGATCCACCTTAATTTGTATAAAATGTAATTATGCCGTTTGTCGTGGCACAAGTGCGGGACAAGCATGAGAAAAGTTCCAACTGTTGATGTAGTGTATACAGCCTTACTTCAAGTAGCTACAACTATACTCAAAATTGCATGATGATTCGTTTTATGATTCAAAATATATTAAAATGTTCATTTAGGTTTGCAAAACCAATGCTTTTTGGGGAAATCAAAGAAATATAAAAGGACCTCCCACTTGAATTTCGAAATTATATAGAATTTTTTAAATATTTTGATACAAATTATAAAATACAAACCTCCCGCCTCTTCAACATTTTCAAAATATAGTGATGAGAATCAAGGAATTTATTTTATGTGGCCTTAACAATTAACTGATTATTGATTTTAACCATTACTATTATTGATTTCGCCTGTTCGTTCACGACTCGATCGTGATAGAAGATATTAGCAAAACACAGGAAATATTACAGCACTTATATCAAACCATGTGTTCGCGAAAACGAGCTTACCTTGCACTCCAAACACGCACGAAACTAGAACTGAAGAACAATCAATAAACGAAAATAGATATACCTCATATACGAACAGCGGTCAACACACGGAGCTTAATTGTTAAATGCAAAAGATTAATAATAAAATACCGTATTATTGCGAAGTTCAGATATCGTAGAGTTAAAAACTTATCCTACTCAAACGTTGGCGAGACTCATGGCGTGAGTGACTAACACAGCATTGCTATATAGCTTGTGTTGTTGCCACCACGATGTTTTGATAAGTCTGACTACGATTACGTCATTCGTCATTCCCATCGTTGCCACAACGTTAAACAAACGTCAGAATATAAGGTTGTATTGCTACATTGATAGAACGTTTCCACAACGTTGTACGAACGTCGGGATATAACGTTGTATTTCAATGTTGGTATAACGTTGCAACAACGTTCTATGAACGTCAGGATATAACGTTGTATTACAATGTCGGTAGAACGTTGCCACAACGTTGCACGAACGTCATGATATAACGTTGTATGCCACAACGTTGTGACAATGTCGCAATATAACGTTGTATTTCAACGTTGCCACAACGTCGCTAAAACGTTACGACATTGCCAATTATTCACCAAAGGTTGTGGAAAGGTTATCTTAAGGTTAGCTATATTTTTTCTGTTATTTACTCCTCATAAGAAGCTCTTATATTTATATACAATATAGGGAAATTTCACGAATTATTATCTGCAGTCGCGGCGTATGTGGGATTCGTGGCGGCTGGCACATTTGAAGTTTTTCAGAGTTCCTTAAAACGGATCTGAAAAAGGAATTTAGAAGGTGATAATCATATATATTAATCATATAGAGGTTGCTACATGCAGCAGTGTTTCCATAATGAAATGTCAAAATTTCCTTTTCCGGTCTTAAAAATCCTAATCTGATGTGGGACTGTTGGAAAGCGATGTTCTTAGATTGTTGACAAGCATGCACCGATTAAGAAGAAAACAATCAGTGTTTCCACGATGAAATATCGAAATTTAATTCCTTTTCCGGTCTTAAAAATTCCTTTAATTTCCTTGAAATGAGAATATAGTTTCCTTAAAATTTCCTTCAAGTTCCTTGATTAACAGAAGGTAATTTTTGCTGCCGAGCGTCAGCGAGGCAGCACACTATTCTTGACGTTATACCTCGTGCCCAGTCTATTTCCGAGCTATGTATAGCCGACCAAGATCTCGATTTGTTAAATTTTGCGTTTGTTTGTTTGTTTGTCGGCATCACTGACCTATATATATATAACTAGACTGCGTGCTCCTATTACCTTTGAGTTAGGAAAAGTGTCCCCATTTTCACTTTCAAAATGGCGGCATTTATGGGTCCTTTTGCTAATGGTGAAGGTCGCTGACCGATACCTAAGATCTCTAGTTCGTGTTGGACATGTTTGGTATTTCGCTTTTTTTAAGAAAACTACGCTATTTGGTCGGATAAACTGTACGTATGTTGTAGGCAGATGAATTAACTTTCTTCCAGTATATTTGATAGCTTCTACAGTGGTTTATTTCTCGAGAAAACATTCGGAGAAGACATAATACATTCGGAAAATAATTTCAAAATAGCGGCCGCTATTATGATTTGGACATGCTCGGTATTTCCCTTTTTTTAGGGAAACTAAGCTATTTGGTCGGATAAACTGTACGTATGTTGTAGAAAGGTGAATTATCTTTCTGTCAATATATTTTATAACTCCTACAGTGAATTATTTCTTGAGAAAACCTTCGGAGTGGACGGACAAGGCAAACTTTGTCGAATTTTTGCCAAGTCAGCATAATATCGTCATGGTCTTCCTGGTCTCGAGTTTGTGCAAACAAAACGGTGGTTTTTTTAATGTATATTGATTTATGTTTGTTGCTGAGCGGCCCGGGATGTTTTCATGATAAGAGTCTTATTGTAGTTCTGAACTACAATAATAATAATAATAATAATAATAATAATAATAATAATAATAATAATAATAATAATAATTTATTTTTTTTAAATAATAATTTCTTGTAATTAACCTAGTAATACTAATATACTAAAGATTATTTTTAAAATTTTACAATGGTAAACCTCACTTGCTTATAAAATGTTTGTCAATGTCTATTTAAATTTATGCAATATGACAGTAGAAAGATTATATTACAATTAAAAGGAAAGGAAGATAATAGTGAAAATAAGTAAATAATAAAAATGTTACATAATAAAAATGTTACATATCAAGTAACTTTATTCTTTGTTTCTTCGAACTATTCTGGCCGCCACATTCTCTAAGGTAATGTCATTGTCTAAAGTAATATTTACAGTTCTTCTTCTTGCTCTGGTTCCTCTAAGGCATAGGAGAGCTGAACGTACTAAGGCGAAAGAGATTTTCGCTGTCAACCAAGACATTGTGCTGGCGTAGTCTTCTCCCTTCTTAATGGCAAGTAATTCAGCAAGTCTACTATGGTATTTCTTGCATTCATCAGCCATTCCACCTGTCGTGGTAAATACTAGCGGGGTGAAAGTACCTTGTTCTATCTCCATCACTCTGCTCGCGTATTGGCGCTTCTTCTCATTTTCATGTTGCCGGTAGATTTGCTTGGGACTGAGATCTTTATAAGACTCTGCGTTTGGGTGACAAACCCAAACATAAAAAAACGCAGATCTTTGTCCCAGAAGCCTCGAGCGTGAACATCTAACCGAGCATCAGGGGCTCTGTTGGCGCCTCTGTTTAAGCCTTCTCCAGTGATATCCTGTAGGACCGGTTCTATTTCAACATCATTACACACCATGCTCAACAGCTCGGCTTCCAAATCACGAAGCTCATTATGGCGTTGAATTATGAGGCCGCCTCGCCGGCAGACCATAGCATGGTCCACATTGAACAGGTCCCCACATACGCATACTGTTGGAGTATCAGTGATTTCCCAATCATATACTTTATCGCGTCCTTGAATTCTCTCTTATTTAGATTGAAATTCTGGTCTTCGATGGGGATTACTGTTAACCAATTAGATGCTCCTTTTTCCGTGGCCAGTTCGACAGCTCGTTTGGTTCTTGATGGTAGGGAACTCTTCACTTGTTGTAGCCTCCCATTCAAACATTTATCCTTCTCTTTCCATGCGTTTAATTGTAATGTCATTATTTCAGACGCATCTGGAGGCTGGTGTACCTGCTCCACAATTTTCTCTACCAGGGGGGCTGTGACATTTACAGAAGCCTCGTATTCAAAGGGTGCAGTGCTCGTTGGATCTGTAAGCCCAAGCCCCCCCCCCCCCCATGCGCACAGGGAGCGCGAGGAGGTTGCGCTCAACTTCCGTGACTATAATTATAATAATAATAATAATAATAATAATAATAATAATAATAATAATCCTAGACTATTACTGTCAGTTGTAGCTTTCTAGCAGTCTGAATTAAAGACGTGCCGGCCGGCGGTACCGCACGAACATTTGGCAATAAAATAAACAAGACTGTCAATACACATGGTCATGGAAATCTACAAACATTTCGTTTTCTGAAGTCGCCAGCTCTATAAAGAACCGCTGAAGATCACGAGAAAATCGTAAAGAAGCGAGGCGTACCGAGTTCTTCTTTGGGGCTGTTTACATGGGAGCCGATACTCCTAGTATTTGGTCAGACAAATAATCCAGCAGGCCTCCTGAGTCGTTCCACAAGAAATTAACAATGACAAACCTGCATGCATTAACTCTTTCCTGTCCGAATTTATTGGTCTTTACTCTTTAGTACTTTGTTCTGGCTAACGCCAGACGATTTTATTCACCTCTTGGGGCAGCCTTCACAGGAACAATTTTTAACCATGTTTCTAACTCTTTCCTATCCGAATTGGTGTTTAGTATTTTATTCTGGCTAACGCCAGACGATTTTATTCACCTCTGGGGAAGCGCTCGGACAGGAACAATTTATAAACTATCTCTCTAACTCTTTACTGTCCGAATTGGTGTGTAGTATTTTATTCTGCCTAACGCCAGACGATTTTATTCACCTCTGGGGAAGCCCTCGGACAGGAACAATTTATTAAAATAAATTATAAGTAAGAAAATCTTTTTGTGTTTACATAAATATTCTTTTTTCCTACGATAAGTACACGTCAGTGGTCGCTACCATTAGCAGAAGGACCCATAAATGCCGCGATTTTGAAAGTGAAAATGGGGACACATTTTTGGCCAGCACCCGCCGTCCAGTTATATATATAGGTCAGGGCTCCATGCTGCCATAGCATTGACTTACATGAAGTACTCGTTTACAATTTTGGCTTCGGTGGTTTGTCGTGAGTCAATCGTCGAATTCTATGTTTTGATTGGCTCCGAAGGCATTCTATTGTTAACTTACATTACATTAACTTAACAGCGCGACAACAATATATCTACTGCTTGGCAGTAGATACAAAAACGTCATATAAAATATTCAAAACACGCAAACGTCACATAGATACTGAAAATGCATACACTCAGTAGATTGAATACACTGTATACAGTTTATTTCCTGACATAATTGATATTGCATCAATTTTGTAGTTACATGTCTGTTGTTTTATATCTAAAGAGGGGGAGCCGCGGCTCCCACAGCTCCCCCCCCCTGGCTACGCCACTGAGACTGACTCGCAAGTTTGCTGTGCCTTCGTCCGTTTTACAAAGTCTGGCTACACTTGGTGCGTTTGTTTATGAAGTTTTAATACGAATACAAAGGTAATGTAATACGTTTCTGGTATAAGTATAAGTATACCGCTTAACCAAGTATAAGACTACCTAACAGACGTTTAGTGGATGTTTATCAAGCTCAATTAGTCAGAAAAGATTTCTTAGCAGTGAGCCCCAAACAGGGTTCAAGCTAGCCTGGTACCCTGGCCCAATTTCAAAAGAAATCTCATTCTCGCGTTATCAGGGCTAAATCCACTTATGATGATTGGGGTTTTTCTCATAGCCAATAAAAACGCGCGAACGTTTCATTACCAGGCTAACCTGCAACCTTCTAATGACTAATGGCTGGTTAGATCAAGCCCGCAAACGTACCACGTGCACTAGATTAGATGTATACGTACAACTTATCATATAAGACTATTAAGACTAGCTGTTACTGCGGCATTGCCTTCAGTTCGGTACTCGGAGAAAGACTCGACCGAACGCGAGCTTTTTAACTTATTTATCAAGCTATTGGCAGCATGAACAAGCTGCCAATATTGGAGAACTAAGACTTCTGCTGTAGTAGAGACTAAAGAGGGTAGAAATCCCGGTAGAAACGCTTGTTTTGGAACTTAGGTTAAAGTTAGCGTTTGGCGAAGAGAGAACAGAGTTGGTTGTGGGGTTTCACGATCACTGAAGAAGACCGGATCGAGCAACTATTGTTTGGAAAATGAAGCCAGAATCTGCCCTTACTGAGGGACCAACTGCATGTTTGAGACTTTGAGATGTCACCACGGAGTTTGTTCTTGTCCTTTTTCTTCTTTTCTCGCTTTTTACAAACAATAACACAGCATTGTGTCCAGAATTTTCCATCTTCGTATTGATCTACCTACACAATTACCAGATCGCCGCGCCATTAGCAAGAGGTGGTCCTCTCCATTTCACGAGCTTCATTTTTTGATCCTGATAAACAATGAGTTCAGTCTGTTTTTGGCCGCCATTTTGGCAACGGGAAGAATAAAGGCTCATGGGATAGTTACAAGGGACAGAATTTACCTTTATAAATCTAGATGAATAGAACTTTCAAATACCAAAATATTCACACAACACTTAGAGAACACAATTTGTTTATTTATATTTACAACAAATTCAACCTTGCAATAACTTTAAGAATAACAGCTAGAATTTGTGGTAACACCATTTTATATTGATGGTTTAATAATACAAATTAACACCTTAATAAGGAATAAGAATACTTTAATAAGGAATAAGAATACTCCTTTAATTTTTAGACTTTTAGTCTTAAAAAACTAAGCTACATATAATGTATATTTCTGAAGTTCTATATATTATATAAATTGTATATTATTTTTTATAAATTGTACAATAAAATTGTACAATTATGGTAGGGAAGACAGTTCAACTAGGGCATCACATTGTTTTGTTAATATCCTTCGTGATCATCACGAAAATTTAAAAGAAATAAAAACTGATAAAAAACAGCTTGTTGTGAGCTGCACAAATGTACACTAGTGGGCAAAATTAATGAGCCGCCGAAAGCAAGACAGTGTTATTAAATCAACATCCATAGGAAAAGCAAATTAAAGTACTTTTTTCAAAATATCAAAGAGAACCAGACACTTGCTTTAGTCACCCTTGTTATGTGTTGAAAGAAAAATCACAAACTAATACTGAAATAGAGATGAGATAGAAATCTTTGTTGTTCTTATACACTTCGAGATATAGGAATTCAAATAAAATATGAAACTGCTATTGGAGTTCTTTTGGATCTTAAAAACATTACGTCATTACGATAATCTAGAAAAACGTGCAGAAATATAGGTGTCTCAATAATTTTGGCCCTAGTGCGTGCACGTAGACTTGTTTACCATAGTCCCTAGAATTAAATTGTCTGGAAACGCCGTGAACATCAAAGCAGCTAACTGAATGAACTGCAATTTAAGTTGAGGATAGCCTGAACGTACACAAATATTTTGTTTTACGTTGATTAATATATATTTAAGCAGGAACGCTGTTATTGGCTGATTGCTTCATTATACCAAAAATACAATGCAATGTGTTCAGCAACGTTCACTAACGTTCACAAAAACATAGAACAAAGACTTTGACCGCGTTTCCAGACAATTTATTGCTAAGGACTACAAGGGATTTTATGAAGAGAAGCAGACATTCACATGACTTCAAATTGTTGAAATTGTATGTCCGGGCTATTTTTAACAGTACTGTTTGTGACTACTCCAGTGCTTGAGATGGCCAAATAATTGCTTGGGTATAACTTTGAACGGTATGAACGGTATGGTATGTTTCCAAGGAGATAAACGTCAATAAATACTGCTTCTGGTACTTCAGTTTTCTATAATAAAACAGAAAATTAATACTTGAATACTGATTCATTGTATTTCGATTATTGGACACCACTGTTTAATGCAAGACGGTCTAAATATTTCATATTTAGAAAACTTTCTTGGTCATGTTATAAATAATTTATTCTACCTTAGCGATTATGTATTGCTAATATAAATTATGGTTTAGGTGCTTAAGGTGGTTCTACATCTAAATCATGAGAACGTATCACTGCCCCCCCCCCCCCCCCCGTAAAACGTTACCCTCAAAGTTTACCTAAGTGAAGAAATCGTGTTTCCAGTAAATGCAGAAAACCTAATTTGCATAAAATCTGTCGCTTGCCTTATACCACAAACTTAAACCACAAACACAATTTCTCTGGATATATACGCAAGCGCTACAAGTATAAATCTTTTCAATAATCAAGAGCACCACTAGACCCATGCAATGAACTAAAATGAGACCTGTGCAAAACATTTCATGAAGAAATACGTAATTTCTCATGATTAAACTGTCTAGCCACCTTAACTTAATACACACACGTAATAACAGGGCCTCTTAACTATATAACTGCGGGGCCAAGGTCCCCCCAATCCCCCCTTGAGCCCCCCACCCACCCCACCCCACGAATTTGCCCCCCCCCCCCCCCCCCCCGTAAACGTTCCTTTTTGCCCCAGAATAAAATGTATATGGATAAGCAAGTTTCAGTTGTTACAAAGGTATAGATAAATCTTCATATATTAGTTAAATAGTTTTTATTTTGATAAGATGTATGTGGTAAAGAAAAATCTTTTTCTAGTTCCTCCCAAAATTTTCCATATTGTATTCGAAAGTGAACAAGCTGATGAGCTCTGACACAAAGCGAAACTGTCAGAAATGTGTTGTATTTTAACTATAGTTTTTATGACCTTCAATGTTCTTAAAACCCACCCCTCAGAATGCAGGAAATGGCATTTCCGAGACTCTAAGTTTCAAAAATGTCCCCAAACCCCCCTAGGAGAGTCCCTTTTTGTGAACGTCCCCCCCCCCCCCCCCCCACACACACACACACCCATCTACACCCAGGAAAATCCTGAAGAGGCCCTGCATGCGTAATAAAGCATCAATGTTTAACTTACTGCTAAAGAAACTTGTCCTGTTCTGTTCATGATAATAAACTTGTTCGCCTTTACTCCTCTGATAGTAAATTCTGCATTCCCAACTGCATATGTCTCCAGTTTTGCTGTAAAGAAAAAAAAATAGTACTGTTACATGACATCAATTAATTAATTATAATAGTAATCTTTATTTACTTAGATCCCTTCAGTTATACAAAACTGGTATCAATGGAATGAACAGTATTTACAAATGATATCAAAGTTATAAAAAAAATACTACACTAAAGACTACAATTATGGGAATTTACATCGCAATATCTCTCTGATATTTATTGGCTCTCCTCTCTCTCTCTAGAGAGTTCCAATCTTTCGCTCCTGACGTGCGTACTTATTAATAGTACTCATTACTTTTATATAGAATATCTCGGAAAGTATATATGCTGACGAAAGACCTTTGCTAATTGAAATGTCAGACTTTCCTTTAGCGGAGTAAAATATGATGAAATTAAATAATATTTAAGTGTGTCGTAGATATATAACTTGTTTTAATTATCAGTTTGTTTACCCTCCCATGCACCTGATTTGCATGATTGCATGGCTATTTTTATCTACGTCAGACTTTTTGATATATAAGCGCTGTTCTTTTCTAGTTCATCACATGATTGATGAAGGGCCGGCTCCGCTCCAAACGTCGGTGTTTCGTTATAATTTACCACATTTTTATCTTGCTCGATCTAAAACACTGCCTACGCAACAGTCTACTTGTTATATAAATAAATTTTGTGGAAACACCACGTAAAATATTTCTTTGCTAAGCTTTCGGCCTGTTGACTCAGGCTACTTGTTATAGTAAGGTTAGATATATACTGCCGAAACAGAGAACGTAGGAGCCTAACGTTTCGAGCGAAGGCCCTTCTCTCTGACGAAGGGCCTTCGCTCGAAACGTCAGACTCCTACGTTCTCTGTTTCGGCAGTATATCTAACCTTACTATATTTCGATTGTTGTTCTACACTGCCTACGCATGCAGCACGCTACTTTTATTAGTCTACTTGTTACTCTGCATGGTGGAAAGGGCTCTGCTCGAAACATCATTATTTTGTTGCTAAAAATCTCGGCAGATTAACCAACTTTTCACTTAGTTTGCTCTATCCAAAACACTGCCTATACACAACACTCTACTTGTTAGTTGTTACTCTGATGAAGGGCTCCGTTCGAAACGTACGTCAGTATTTCGTTATAAAAACTAATCTTGGCAGTGTATACATGCAGGCCACCTTTTCACTTTGCTCGATCTAAAACACTGCATGCATGCCTACGCAGCACTCTACGTTTTTACACTCTCAAATATACTATTTTCTACATTTCTAGGTATATTATTACTTTTTCTTCAACCACAGTGAATGTTAACCCTTTATCGCCCAACGATGCCTTTAGTATTTTACTCTGGCTAATGCCAGACGATTTTACTCGTCAATGGAGTGGCTACTGGGCGATATTGTTAAACCCTTTATCACCCAACGATGTCTTTAGTATTTTACTCTGGCTAACGCCAGACGATTTTACTCGTCAATGGAGTGGCTACTGGGCGATAAAGGGTTAAAGAATTATTCTTGAATGTAAAATTTCCATTTGTTCAATTGGCAGTCTATACTGTCTCGTTATTCGTTTCGATACAGCAACCATGGATTGTAGAAGAACTTTTTACTATCCATGCAACAACTATAGCACTGAAGAACTGCCTTTTAATCGGGGGAGGGGGTTACAAAAATACACAATAAAGAGGGCGAGGTGTTGTTGCTTTATGTATTTCAAGTAATAGGTTCTTTTTAACAACTTTCGCCCACGACGTTAACTTAAGTCTTCCCACTGAATTTCTTCCTTCCACCAGGTGCGTTAAGTCCACGATCTTTCTCGTCTTTCATCCTCATTACATGTTGGCTAGTCACGTCTCAACTTTCTTTTATCATTAATAAATCTTGATACTTTTCCATAAAAGATCTCAGTTTATAGAATATAATCAATAATATCATGTTTGCCGGAATTTCTTTTGTTCTCACAGGTCATTAACAACTATTAATTTATTATTGAGTCGGTTTTCTTTGTTCTTCTGAGGGCTTAATTTATATCGCATAAAGCCCCTTGAATACTAATTAGATAAGAAATGAAGGGAAAAACTAGGAAAATCTTTGTTCAAGGTAGAAAAAAACAACAAACTTTGTTGGAAAACCTCCTCAATAATAAATTAAGTCAGATAAATCACTCGAACGTTGGGATTTATGCGATGTAAAGCCATCGGACGCTTCGCGTCCTCGGGCCTTTAAAATCCCTCGTTCTATTACATATAGTACCTTATTAAAATTCATTTTTACTCACCCTAACCTCCGTTGACATTAAATCACGTCTTCATGATTATAGAACTAATCATTGACGTCAACGGAGGTAACTGAGGTAGGATTAGTAAAAATGAATTTAGTGTGAGGTATATTAGTTGTTAATGACCTGTAAGAACGAAAGAAATTCCCGCAAACATGATATTACAAAAGAATATCATAAAAAGAGATGATTAGCTATTAAACGTCCCGCTCGATTTGGGTCATTTAAACTATAGGTCAGTTTGGATATTCTGATGAAACACTCTTCTGAGTATTTGTTATAGCATCTCAAACAAATCAGTATTTTAAGAGAAATTTGTTTAATTTATTTTTTGTTAAATCCAAACTCCCGACACAGTACAATACTGATTTCTTTTGTGTTTTCCTCATGAATTATTAATGATTTTGAGATGATTATTTCGGCGGTCAGTATACAAACTTTTAACATTTTTGATTCGTATTTTGCACTTTCTATACGTAGTGTACAACTTTTTTATATGTTTATAAGTAATGCATGTATTTGTATTGATGTTCTTGAAGAACTTTTTCACTCAATTCTCATATCTGAGTTAGAATATATACGTCTCTTCTTATAACAGATACACGCAATTACTCACAATTAGGGACTTTAAAATCTACGATGCGGCAAGCTCGATGATGCGCCTTTAAAACAAAAGAATTTTTAATTAAACAAAGTGAATGAATAATTTGTATATAATCCCAAGAATATAGATCAATACCGTCCTTGTTCTGTGAGCAACGCCACTCTCAGCATCTTCACGTCTTCAGAACGACGCGAGCACACAGAGGAGCGAGAGCTGTTTCTTCACGTTGACTTCAGCTCAGACACTACAGCCGTTTTAGCAAGAACTGGAGTCTTGAAAGTCATTAAACAAGCTTAAACATGAAATACGGCAGTTAATTTACCGTGTCTTCTTTTAAATGCATTGCTTTTTAACGTTTTTAAGGCCGCATCGTAGTTCTTAAAGTCCCTATTATAACATATAATAGTTTAATGTCTCATTGAACTCAACCTATATACGTTCACTAAATCATCTGCATGCATGAGTCTCAGTAGCTCAATCGTTAGAGCGTCTCACCGGCGATCAGAAGGTTTGGTGGGTTCGCGAGTCCCGCTTGGGAAATCAGAAATGTATTTGAGTAAAATATCTCGAAGATCATTTACCGTCAATTCTCATATCCCAGCTAGCATAATATCATAGTTGCATATATCAATCTCTTCTCTTAAAGTAATGTAGTATCACCTAGCTATATGTAATGAGTGTTGTACTTTTCTAAATATGTTACTATACGTATATTTTTGTCTCTCACTGTACTATGCTATAGTTTTACTGTAAGACGATTGATTTCAACAACCGCTCATACATATTCATGAAGTTCATAAGAATATAAACTTAAAATACTCAGTAATAATTCATGAGAGAAGACAAAAGAAAAGGCTTCCTATATGATTTGGTTACAACATCGTTCTATAGTTTACATAAATTTTTCTTTCGATTTAAGCAGCTGAAATGGCTTGAATCTCCAAAGTAATTAGTATAACATGGTTATTTTAAATGTGTCCGTATTTTAGTGTACAATATTCGCGTGCGAACTGTATAGAAGGCATATAAAACATCGACTTGTAAGTTTCGTACATTTTAGCCGCTCCGCATATTGTCGTCATATTGAATCACATTAAGATTCTGTTGAAAGTTTCATGTAGTTAAGGATAAAAGCACAACTTCGTTGATCTTCAGTTTAAGTATTCATTATCATGTAGAACTAACATGACTGAAAACGGCTATTTGCATGCAAGTTAGGAAGTTGAAATGGCGTTGGCGTTAAAATATAGGAACGAAATGAACAATTTTTAACATAAGAATTTTCACATAAGAACAATAAAAATATATACACTCAAACATAATTAAGATTTCTTCAATAAAGGTATATCAATAAAAGTATGTTTTCGATGTATTTATTATTTATAATACTTACAGAAAGGATTGCCTAGGTTTTTGCCTTTAACTTCGGTATCCCTTACTGTAAGATGCTTTCCATCCTTGCTAATAATATTCACGGTTTGTTTACCCTGTTGCTTGTTAGTCGGAGCTGTTTTAGCCAAGTTAAATTGCGCAAAAAGAAACACCAATGTCACCAGAATGAACTTTTTCCCGACAATCTTTATCCCTGGTCTCCAAAATCCAGATCGAGTTTCTAAACAATTCGATGTTTTAGCAGGCATGGTTGGAATTTTCTTTTTCTGTGTTCCACAACAGCTTGAGTTATCAGCGGAGGTACTTCAGAACACTTCGGAGTTGTGCAGCAGAATGAATTATCTACCTCCTTATATTCGGTTTGCATGGCTTGCTAAAAACGACCCTGGGAATGTCCGAAATGCCTCGCCCTTAATTTCATCATATTTTGCAATCCTACGCAAAAGCAGCGTGCCCTTTCAGTACCAAAAGGAGGAACTTCCGATGAACGCACGAAAACGTCCGGAGACTGTATTAGGGGGTGCGTAATATTGGTTCTTGCAGGTCTAAAATCATTCTTGTTATGTTAGCACTTTTTGAAACTAGTTTATTCTTTTAGAAACTACAGTTCCAAACTAATAACACTTCTCCTACTATAGCTTATAGATTTACGAAACGTGTTTATGAGCAACTTAAGACGCATATATATATACATACGGTAGGACATGCATATGCAGGCTATAATAGCCATAATAATGCTGTTTATACGCCTGAGAGCTCGTAAGACGCGGCTTGCACAGGACGCGCCGTAAATTAGACGCAAAACACTCATGTATTATAATATGCAAAGACTTATGCCTGCGTCTTTTACAAGCGGCTTGTCCAAAACGCTGTATAAATGGGTCAATCTTATCTAAGGCGCGTCTTATTGGCTGTCGTGTAAATGGCCGCATGATGTGTGTTTGTGTGGGGTAACATTCACGAAACCAGTCAAAACAAACGTCATTATTTGAGGTGCTGTGCTGTCATTATCAAAAGTACAAGTGCAGTACAAATATTATTTTCTTGTACACAATTTCTTAATTGTCATTCGTCAGGGTATCAAAACAGCGCTGTCGTCAAAAAAAAGCCCAGTTGGCTATATCGTAATTAACATAGTTACCCCTAACAGGGTCCTAATAACCTACAATTTATTCTGAACAAAGGCTTTGACTTGAAACGTTAGTATTTTAATTGTTTTTTAAAATCCTCAGCAGTTCACCACATTTTTAACATCAGGACTTTTCTTTCAAATAACATGCTGCAAAAGTGTATAAACATGTTTTTCAAATACGATGAAAATCTATATAATCACGTGCATAGCTAGGGCTAGGTTGCATGCTATATATAGCGTTGTGCAAAGTGAACTCACTGAGGTGATAAATTGCCGAGATCTTTTGGTAACGAAAAAGTGACGTCACGTTTCTAGAAGAGCCCTTGACTACTGGCCACATTGTACTCTGATGAAGAGCTTCTCTCGTTTTTCGTTATTAAGAATCTTGGCAGTTTGCCATGCATCTTTTCACTTTGCTCTGTCCAAAACACTGCCTACGCACCACTTTAGGTTGTTTTTGTACATATAGCGTCGTACTGTCTTGATATTTCTCTATATGTTTACCCATACCGTGATAGCTCCTTCCCACGTTCGTTCATCCTATCCCATTTTCTAAAATTAACAACCATGATTTCGTGTTTTTACTAAAGCTTCCTTCTGCCTTTTTATGGTAACATAGTGACGTTGTTTACTGCTGTTACACAATGATATTTACGTATAATCACCCGTCGCTCTTTCCATTCTCAATGCCAAGGGGATAAGACTCGATTTTTTTTTATTTGAATACATGATCTACTGGAACCAAACAATGTTTATCTTTTCGTATATGAAAACATATCATGCAATATTCTAATTATTATAAATTGTTACATGTTTGTGATTTAGACTGTAGAATACATATGGTCCGGCGTGGATATGCATGACGTATATATACTAATAGAGGCATTTCCGAATGAAGGTCACACGGACTGTATTTTAATTACTTTGACGTTATTAAATGTTTTTTCCGAGTATAATTCTCAGATATCTATTTCTGAATGCTCTAGATTTTACCTTTAGTCTGAACTTAAGTCGAGTTTATTTTCTGTTGGAAATACCGAAGTATTTCAAACGAGCTGTCATGATGTTGAACTTGGCTTTCGACAAACAATGAGGTTAGCTATATTTTTTCTGTTATTTAGTTCTCATAAGAAGCTCTTATGTTTATATGCAATATAGGGAAATTTCACGAATTATTATCTGCTGTCGCGACGTATGTAGGATTCCTGGCACATTTGAAGTTTGTCAAAACTTGAACCCTTAGAAAACAACCTATTGTAGTAGTCTGAAAGCCCTAAGCACTTCGCTGAACCCACAGATATGTAAAACACACGGTCTTATACACCTGGGAAATTAAGATAACTTCAAGTGTATGCATGGTGAAAGCATTTAAAAGCTTTTTCTCTTCCTGTTGAACTTATGTGCTGATTAATTTATAACGCAGCGCTTTTAGGGATTTCAAACTACTACAATAGGTTAAAAGTAGTGTGCTGCGTAGGCAGTGTTGAAACAACAATCGAAATATGGTATAGTAGGTTAATACTGCCGAAACAGAGAACGTAAGTGGTCTAACGTTTCGAGCGAAGGCCCTTCGTCAGAGAGAAACGAAGGGCCGACGAAGGGCCTTCGCTCGAAACGTTAGACCACTTACGTTCTCTGTTTCGGCAGTATTAACCTACTATACCATATTTCGATTGTTACTACAATAGGTTGTTTTCTAAGGCTTCAGTTTTTATTTATACACACTGTATATTTGGGCCATTGCTTCAGAGGTGAATAAAACTGTCTGGTGTTAGCTAGAATAAACTTGGGAAGTATCTAGCATAGTCTCCTTCTCAGACCTTCTTATGGCTCATATCCAGTACGGATATAGGAAAG
>OZ036005.1:2321823-2351823 GCA_964035015.1 Corallium rubrum | reverse complement strand
TATTTTTTGTTATCATTTCCGCTGCTTTATATGTTCTCTTTATAAATATCTTATCTACTAACATTGTCCCCCATGTAGCTACAGCGCCAAGTGCTATCCGGCGAGACCTTGGCCTGGGGCGAGGATGTTTATCTCACTCTGCGTGGGTCCACTTTATAAATGTGTTGAAAAAACATGCGTACTCTACACGTTGAAGATATGCAATAAATGTATATATAAAACTCATTAATAATTCATGAGGAAAACGCAAAGGAAATCAGTACCGTGTCGGTGGTTTGGATATCGGAGGACGAAATTACATAAATTAAGCAAACTTTTACCCCAATTTTCTCTTAAAATACTGATTTGTTTGAGATGCTGTATCATACCCTCGGAGGAGCGTCTCATCAGGATATCCAAACACCTCGAAGTTTGTTCAAAAACCTCGGCTTCGCCTCGGTTTTCAACAAACGTCTCGTGTTTGGATATCCTGATGAAACACTCCTCCAAGTGTACGATATATTACATGATAAGATGTTTACTAGTCCTGTTAAGATTGTTGGATACTTTAAGAAAGTTATTCTAGATTTTGTGTGTCTTTCAGGGTAGCCATGAATTAGGAGGAACGTGCCTCTTAAGATTTTTGATGCCAAATCAATTTTAAATTTTATAATGAACACTTCGAGGCCTGGACCTCTCCCTGTGCTGAAAAAAATCGTCTGGCGTTAGCCAGAATAAAATACTAAAGACTCGTCTTCAGTCTTCAAAGTGTTAAAGAGATAGGTTTTAATACTTTGAGGCCTGGACCTCTCTCTGTGCTGGATAAAATCGTCTGGCGTTAGCTATAATAAAATACTAAAGACTCGTCTTCAGGTTTCAAAGTGCTAAAATTTTATTTTTTTACGAATCAATAATAATAACAATTAAGTTTTATAAATATTGATGAAACTATCATCTTGTATTTTTTTGTTGTATTGTTATCTGAATTATCCAATACAACAATTTTAGAACAAATATTCTTTGTAAATATATTTGTTTTTATCCCTGGAATCAGCCCACTTTATGCAGTATCACTATTATTAGTAATCTATTTCATAGCGCTCCACTTCCTGCTCAGCTAAAATAAGGTCGTGTGGTAGAGCCTGAGTTCGACCCACGCGAATATGGGGAGGTATGCCCGCATGCATGCCTACAGCTTTTATCTAACAAATATCGTGCGACCGTGGTGTTTTTGTCTGGCCAACAGATTACTGTTGAGATATCTTAGTCACGCTCGCCACTCTTCTTCTTATTAATTATGGGAAGTTTTTTTGTAAATTGGCAATCTTCACTCTTCCCGGCGGTCATCCAGTCTATTAACGTCATCTAAACATCCGCCGAACTATTCCCCTGTTCTTTTCGGAAATAAAAACATTTGCACGAAATATGGTACAAAATATGCACCCAAGTTTATTAGAAGTGGGTTTACTTAACATTTTTACTAAACATTTTTGCATTTTATTAAATATCAGTTTACTTACCCTCCCAACATTTTATTGGCCCGAAACGTTAGTATTTCGTTTTGAAAACTAATCTCGTCAGTTATTTATCATCCGTTTTCACTTCTCGATCTACAACATTGCCTACAGAGCACTCTACTTTTTTACAATTTATTGTACCTCTCTTCGGACATTTTTAGATTATAAGAAAAGAAATAAATATACTGGTATACTGGCTACACCCAAAATAACTAAAAAGCTAAAAATGCAGGAAGACGTTTGTATAAGGGCAGGTTTACAAAAATGACGTGAGTGAACAAGTGATTAAAATATCATAGGAAACCTAACCACACCAAGAAAGGCAATTGGGGTTTACTTATTTATCGGTTTCGAGCCATATATAGGCCTGATATACACTGAACTATAAGCACTGGGTAAGAACTTCCGTAGCTCAGTGCACAGTCGCGTTTCGATCCTAACCGAAAGACTTTGGGTTGCATTTTTTTCAACTGCCTGGCCCTGGTTTGGTCTTAAACTGTATATATATCAGTCATCATCATCATCATCATCATCATCATCATCATCATCATCATTATTGGTTTTCTGCCTTTAATAATATTTTATTAATAGGCCATTCTCGCAGTGAAAAACTGAATTACAACGGTACTCACGCAATTAAAAATAGTATAAAAAAGATAAATTACAATGTCAATTATTAAATATACACAAAACGTATAACATAGTCCAAGGACTGGAAATAATATTTCAAGTCCTCTGCCCTGTACTTCCCTGGTAGTTCAAGTCCCTTCACGTGGTGCAATTCAGCGCTTCTGATTGATTGATTATCTCATGAATTATTAATGAGTTTGAGAAAGTTATTTAGAATTAAAATTGTTTGAAGCGACCACTATGAAACTGTTCCTGAAACGATCAGTTCTGCTCCGAGGAATTAACAAGCAGGCTTTCTTTCTAAGATTGTATCTACAGTGCACGTGTTTCTCTGGGGGTACTAAACAATTGGTCGGCTTATGCGAATTAGTCATCATGTTCTTGAAGACTTGAAAAGGCGATCACTCTGAGAATAGCGGCGATCTTTCGGCAGGTTAATAAGCACTTAAGTCCACCAATTATCAAAATTAACGTCATTACCGGTATATCTTATTGTTTCATTCTCATGCTTTTATTTAGGGAGTTAAAATGTTTGGTTTCCCATAGTCGAAGTAGTTTCTCCTTGCTTTCTTCGACAGCTGTGCAGGCCTTTTCTTGGATTGTATCCATTACTTGCCCCGCTTACAGTATACCATTGACTCTCGGTAGAGTTTCTCTGCCATTTGTGTATTTGAGTGTTCGTTGACTACCGTAGAATCCCGAAAGTAGCGGCCCCCCAAAAGTAGCGACAAATTTGAGATGTCTACACTACAAAATTTCCGAAAGTAGTGCCCCCCCGCCCCACCACCCCCCCGAAAGTAGCGGCCCCCCATAAATAGCGGCCCCCAAGTCATCGCTTGATTAACTCGAAAGTGTTAAGTTTCAAGGATCAACGTACCAAAGTGTATAACAGTCAGAGTTGAAATGGCATAAGGAAAAACTAAAGCATATTAAATGTGGTAAATAGGAAGGAACAAAGAAGAATATTCCCACAGTATGTTAACGTATTTTACCACCCGAAAGTAGCGGCCCCCCGTAAGTAGCGGCCACCCCATAAGTAGCGGCCACCCCATAAGTAGCGGCCACCCCATAAGTAGCGGCCACCCCATAAGTAGCGGCCCCCCGTAAGTAGCGGCCACCCCATAAGTAGCGGCCACCCGAATGTAGCGACCACCCCATAAGTAGCGGCCACCCCATAAGTAGCGGCCACCCCATAAGTAGCGGCCACCCGAATGTAGCGACCACCCCGTAAGTAGCGGCCACCCCATAAGTAGCGGCCACCCCATAAGTAGCGGCCACCCCATAAGTAGCGGCCCCCCGTAAGTAGCGGCCACCCCATAAGTAGCGGCCCCCCGTAAGTAGCGGCCACCCCATAAGTAGCGGCCCCCCGTAAGTAGCGGTCCACAACAGCGGATAAAACCGAAAGTAAGGGGGGTGCTACTTTTGGGATTCTACGGTATAGTATTATCCAGTTCTTCCGCTTTCCTCAAATGTCATTCTTCTCTTTGCAAACATTTCCATAAATTGACGTAAATTTCTCAAGCTATTTTACTCAGAAAAATTTGCTGAGTTCCCATGCGGGACTCGAACCCCCAACCTTCTGATCGCCAGTGAGACGCTCTATAACCATTGAGCTACTGAGTGACTGGGACTCAGATGATTTGAACGTAGGTTGAATATGTGTACAACCCACAACCTTCTGATCGCCAGTGAGACGCTCTATAACCATTGAGCTACTGAGTGACTGGGACTCAGATGATTTGAACGTAGGTTGAATATGTGTACAACCCACAACCTTCTGATCGCCAGTGAGACGCTCTATAACCATTGAGCTACTGAGTGACTGGGACTCAGATGATTTGAACGTAGGTTGAATATGTGTACAACCCACAACCTTCTGATCGCCAGTGAGACGCTCTATAACCATTGAGCTACTGAGTGACTGGGACTCAGATGATTTGAACGTAGGTTGAATATGTGTACAACCCACAACCTTCTGATCGCCAGTGAGACGCTCTAACCATTGAGCCACTGAGTGACTGAGACTCAGATGATTTGAACGTAGGTTGAATATGTGTACAACCCACAACCTTCTGATCGCCGGTGAGACGCTCTAACCATTGAGCTACTGAGTGACTGAGACTCAGATGATTTGAACGTAGGTTGAATATGTGTACAACCCACAACCTTCTGATCGCCAGTGAGACGCTCTATAGCCATTGAGCTACTGAGTGACTGGGACTCAGATGATTTGAACGTAGGTTGAATATGTGTACAACCCACAACCTTCTGATCGCCAGTGAGACGCTCTATAACCATTGAGCTACTGAGTGACTGGGACTCAGATGATTTGAACGTAGGTTGAATATGTGTACAACCCACAACCTTCTGATCGCCAGTGAGACGCTCTATAACCATTGAGCTACTGAGTGACTGGGACTCAGATGATTTGAACGTAGGTTGAATATGTGTACAACCCACAACCTTCTGATCGCCAGTGAGACGCTCTAACCATTGAGCCACTGAGTGACTGAGACTCAGATGATTTGAACGTTTGAATATGTGTACCACCCACAACCTTCTGATCGCCGGTGAGACGCTCTAACCATTGAGCTACTGAGTGACTGGGACTCAGATGATTTGAACGTAGGTTGAATATGTGTACAACCCACAACCTTCTGATCGCCAGTGAGACGCTCTAACCATTGAGCTACTGAGACTCAGATGATTTGAACGTAGGTTGAATATGTGTACAACCCACAATCTTCTGATCACCAGTGAGACGTTCTAACCATTGAGCTACTGAGACTCAGATGATTTGAACGTAGGTTGAATATGTGTACAACCCACAACCTTCTGATCACCAGTGAGATGCTCTAACCATTGAGCACTGGAACTCAGATGATTTGAACGTAGGTTGAGTTCAATGTATGACATTATATACTGCTTTGTGCAGGTATGATATATGTTAATGTCGTAATGCATGTTGTTAAGAGAAGAGATGAATATATGCTAAAGTTGTTCATTATTGTCGTGTAATAAAGGGATTATTGCCGTGTAATAAAGTTGTTCATTATATATTGCCGTGTTAATTATCTTCGCTTAACATGAGCGTTATAAATAGATAGTAAACGTTTCTCACCAGTAAACCTTCGCGGGTGGTATATATGCCCGCATGCGCGCGCAGCTTTTATCCAACAAATATCGCTATGGGACTATGCATGCCGGTGTATTTGTCTGGCCCAACAGTTTACTGTTGAGATATCTTAGTCATGCACGCTCATCTGACTGGGATATCTTCAGGCTTTTTATTAATTATGGGAAGTTTTTTTGTAAATTGGCAATCTTCACTCTTCCCGGCGGTCATCCAGTCTATTAACGTCATCTAAACATCCGCTGAACTATTCCCCTAACACTGTTCTTTTCGGAAATAAAAACATTTGCACCAAATATGGTACAAAATTTGTACCTAAGTTTGTTATAAGTGGGTTTACTTAACATTTTTACTAAACATTTTTGCATTTCATTAAATATCAGTTTACTTACCCTCTCAACATTTTATTGGCTCGAAACGTCAGTATTTCGTTTTGAAAACTAATCTCGTCAGTTATTTATCATCCGTTTTCACTTTACTCGATCTACAACATTGCCTACACGGCACTCTACTTTTTACTCGGGCGACTGTGGTCGGTCGAGTCTTGGTTTCGGCTTTTTTTTCTTTTTTGGGGGGTTCCACAAAATGGCATTATTCCATCATCCCGTCAGGCCTTGCGAAACTGTAAGGCGTGCTCGATTTTTGATTTTTCGAGTTCTTTCTTTTCGACAGGCTTTGCCTTTGATCGAATTGGGTTGAGGTGATTTCCGCGGTATTAGTGCATGAATTCATCAGTAGTTGATCAGTAATGTTGCTGACAAGGTTTGTCCATGAAGACAGAATAGACGAGCTATATTACAGACGCGAGAAAATGTCCAAAATGCCGTGTTGACATCAGTACCTAGAGGAAGCCTTGACTTGAGGACTAGAGGTACAAGAAAGAGCCATATAATATCAAAGAACATATACGTATTGCTTACCTAGTATTAAAAGCCTTGATGCTTGGTCCAACAACTACGAAACACATGTGGTAGGCACCGAATAATGCAAAAATTACGTTTAGATGTATCAGTCGTCTCCCTATCATGAAGGTGTCGTATTACATTCGGAAATGTGTTTCAAAAATGCATGTTTAAATATTTTCTGTTGGTACGATTTACATGAATTCTATATCGGAACCATCGCTTGAATATGCCGAATTCAGCACTATAGGTTTTGTCGTTTTGTCTAGTCTACCGAAAGTATTAAGATAGTTTAATTATTCGGCTAAACGGCTTGTTGTATACGCCAAATCGCTTCATGGATGCAAGTACTTCATATAAGACCATATAGAGAGAATTTGTGTCGAGCGCCCTTCTGATCATGAGCGTTTTGTACTTTTTAACAAACACTTAATATGCACACGCTGTTCCTCAGGTTTTCTAGATGTGCGAAGACTGCGCCAATATTTGCAGAAATCAGTAGCCCGAGTGAACGCCTAAGCAGGCGTCTTGTTTAAAATTTATTGTACCTCTCTTCGGACATTTTTAAATTATAAGAAAAGAAAAGAAGTAAATATGCAAAGTATACTGGCTACACCTAAAATAACTGAAAAGCTAAAAATGCAGGAGGACCTTTGTAGCGGTAGGCTTACAAAAATTCGTCTTCGTTTTTTATACAACGCCACTTAGAGCATTTTCACGTCTTCAGGACGACGTCAACGGCCAAACGATGAGAACTGTTGCTTGAGAGTTACTTCAATACTGACACTACAAGTCTACAATTATTTTAGCAGTACAGGGACGTTTTGGAAGTCATTAAACTAGCATCTCAAACTCATTAATAATTCATGATTAAAACAAAGGAAATCAGTACCGTGTCGGTGGTTTGGATATCGGAGGAAGAAATTACATATATTAAGCAAACGTTTACCCCGATTTTCTCTTAAAATACTGATTTGTTTGAGGTGCTATATCATACACTCGGAGGAGTGTTTCATCAGGATATCCAAACACTTCGAAGTTTGTTCAAAAACCTCGGCTTCGCCTCGGTTTTCAACAAACGTCTCAGACTCAGTGTTTGGATATCCTGATGAAACACTCCTCCGAGTGTATGATATATTACATATATATACGCTTTGCTTTACATGCGTTGCGAGTTTACAATTACCGTTGCTTTGAGAAAATAGAAAGACTGTTAGAACAAAAGGAAATCAGTCTCAAGTTTGAATTTATTTTTTTTTAGAATTAAATATTTATTTTTTTTTAGAATTAAATTTTGGTTTTCGAAATTACTGACGCAGTATTCGAATTATGCAGACTTGGGCTCCCTGTGGTGAATTATCTTGTTTACTGTATATTTTTAGTTTTGTTTTTAGTTTTTTTCTATAAAAAAACAAAACAAAATTAACCCTTAGTGCATGTTTGTATAACCTGATGTTACGTGGGCTATTTGAAATCACGCCTACGTTTACATATCCTTTTTCTGTGGTGTTTGCATGGCCTGGGGTGAGGGTCCGCAATCGGCTTCTTAAACCCCGTTTTAAGCACCTATAGGTATTCAAATTGTAAGATAATTGAGCGAAGTAGACGTGATAATGATTCATTTATCAAAATATAAATCAAAATGATGCAAAATCTCAACTTTTAGCCGTGATTTTGCAGCTAAATTAGATATCGTGTTTTCCTACATCATCATTGACACTTCGGATAGCTACGAAATCCTACGATAAGCCTTTCGGATAAAGCAGGAAGTCTCAGGATTATTGATTTATTGCACATTCATCTGACTCTGAGTTTCAGTCGGTTTCAGTATTCTAACGGTGGCTCCCGACGATACGAGACGTCCTGGCTACTTGCGGAACACATTCCAGCTACTCCCAACGAACGCAGCGTAAAGTGTTAGTTCGCGCGAGTTCACTCACTGAGCTGTCTACTATAAAATGGTAAACAACTTTCGCGAGTAAGTTATTTTCCGGCAAGTTATTTTCCGAATCCCGCAGTTAGCTGATCTAATCCAGACCAACGTCTTTGTTATTTAGAAATGGCGAACCCTTTGTTCAATTCTCCTTATTTCCCGAATCACGACAGCAAAAATTTCTAAAACTCGTTTAATTCCCGTCATTTTTTGAAATCCTGAATCTTGTCCATTTTTTCTCTTGTATTTCTCTTTTCTCGTTATCAAAATAATCGTTATCCCGCCTCCTGATAAACCTATTGTGAACCCTCTGAAGTGATTTAACCACAGGTGATCATTTCCTATTTGATAATATTAGCTGTAATCGACAAACAAACATGTAATTAGTGCATGGGTGAAGATATTTAACCCTCTATGGCGCCCGAGAACCCTCCCTCTCTGTAAACGAGTAAATAATCGTCTGGAGTAAAATCCTAAAAAAGTCTGCAAAAGAAACGATATATACAGTAAATATCAGCTAATAAGAACCTACATTTTACCAAATCATCCTGGGATAGGTTCTTATATTCTTATATATTCTTATATAAATAAATTCTTAATTTCGGCCTGACGTTCTTAATAGAACATGACTTTTGAGGAATTGAAGGACATATTGTATATTTGTGGCCGCATTTGCGCCCGAGCGGAATTTAAAACATGCATGTTTTTTTTGCTGACAAAAACTTAACTTGATTGGTTTTAGCGGGCTGCGAATGTATTTGCGGCCGTGTTTTCAAGGCAGTTTGTCATTTGGCCGCGTATATTAATGATAACGACTGTCATTAACCCCTTGGCACCCAAACACTCTCCCCTCAGGATGCGTTAGCCAGAGTAAAACACAAAAGACTGCATCGTTTCAAAAGCTCGGTCAGGTGCTCACCCATCTAAGTACTAACCCAGGATTAACTTTGCTCCTGGGCAGTAAAAACAGTGCGCACACACCATGCATGCAGTGCTTTGCAAGAGAGAAAGAGACAATAGACACAGAGTTGATTATGTCACAACTACATTTAGCGTTGTTTTCTTAAGATTTCATTAGAGTTAGAGTTTGGCCGCGCGGTTAAAGCCAAATTTTGGCCACGTTTACACTATTATAGGTACGGTGGTGGTCCGGATTGGGGTGAGCGTTCCGTAGCAAAAAAAATCATTTGCAGCCGGAGTGCTAAGCGTAGTGACTACGCTACGGCAAACCACTCTGGAATAGCCGTGTAAACACAACAAAGAAACGTAGTGATTTTTCAACGGAAGACTAAGCCTACCGTAATAGTGTAAACGGGGCTTTTAATCCTTGATTTAAGGTGCTGTTACACGATGCGATTTTTCTTGCAACTTGCAACAAATTTACATATGGAAAAAAAATCGCAAGTTGCAGGAAGGGTGTTACACGTTCAACAACTTGCTAGTTTTGTTGTAAGTTGCAGTAAAAAGTAGAAAATAACAAAATCGCAAGTTTGCTACGGGGTGTTACACGGTGCGATTTTTTATGCAACTTACAACTTTCAGTGATTTGTTGCAAGTTGCAAGAAAAATCGCATCGTGTAAATTGCACCTTTAGACAATGTTACCACGTTTCTGTTAGTACATGCAGTTCACACGCAAACTACCTTCAAACCCTGCTAAACAGATTCAAGCAAATGTCAGTTGATCTATCTCAGGCTTGGACTGGCCTATGTGCCATTGTGCCAATGGCACATGCGCCCCCTTTAGAATATCACAAGTACGCCCCAAGAACTGTATTTACTAAAATAGATATAAAATAGTATGGCTGTCCATTGCATGTAGTTTGTTACTGAATATTCTGCTTTCTTAAATTCATGTTGTGTGTGGTAGCAAGGGGTAGACGACAGGAGAGTTGCTGCTCCGTAAGATATATTTTATTCCAGCAAATGGTAAGCCTGTTGGCCACTTTCGTGTCGTTCTTATATAAAGTTTCTGTAAGTTAATCATACATGGGAGAACAATGACAACAACAATCACCAATTTTGAAATCTTTCTATTTACAGAGGCTTGTGGCAAATTTGTCTGTAATGCACGTTATGCACCTTATTAGTTGCATGCCAATGTCATTATTTATTAATTTATTTTTTTAACTGCGCCCCTCTCTAATGGCACCGCCCCTCTCTAATGGCACCGCCCCTCTCTAATGGCACCGCCCCTCTCTAATGGCACCGCCCCTCTCTAATGGCACCGCCCCTCTCTAATGGCACCGCCCCTCTCTCTAATGGCACCGCCCCTCTCCCTAATGGCACCGCCCCTCTCTAATGGCACCGCCCCTCTCCCTAATGGCACCGCCCCTCTCCCTAATGGCACCGCCCCTCTCTAATGGCACCGCCCCTCTCTAATGGCACCGCCCCTCTCTAATGGCACCGCCCCTCTCTAATGGCACCGCCCCTCTCTAATGGCACCGCCCCTCTCTAATGGCACCGCCCCTCTCTAATGGCACCGCCCCTCTCTAATGGCACCGCCCCTCTCCCTAATGGCACCGCCCCTCTCTAATGGCACCACCCCTCTCTAATGGCACCGCCCCTCTCCCTAATGGCACCACCCCTCTCTAATGGCACCGCCCCTCTCTAATGGCACCGCCCCTCTCCCTAATGGCACCGCCCCTCTCTAATGGCACCGCCCCTCTCTAATGGCACCGCCCCTCTCCCTAATGGCACCGCCGCTAATACGAAGCCAGTCCGACTCTGATCCATCTACAAACTTTTGTTGCATTTTGTGAAGGAAAGAAAACCCGGGGAACCCGGAAAAAAAACCCACAGAAGAGAATCAACAACTCTTTTCACAACAGTCCCGCGAGCTTGGACAGGTGGTCACCCATCTAAGTATACTATAACCCCGTTTAACTGGGCTGAACTTTGGAGCAGTGAAAGACAACATGCTAACATTGTATACATACCATGCAGTGCTTCGCAAGATAAGAGGAGAATATATATAGACACCGACTATGTCACAACTATATACTGGCCTGTTTTCTTAAGATTTCATTTCCTACTTCTAACCAAAGGCAAAGACGCAACTCTAAGTTATAGGCCTTGATTTATACGTAAGCTTACCAATGTTCAAATTCTGTTAAACACTGAGGTACAAACAAACGTATAACCAGGGAATAACCAGGATAACCAGGGAATGGCCAAACCGTCTGAAGGAATGGCAGAAATTAGTCGAACTTGTTCGACGCATGACAGCTTAAATGTAAATCTCGAAACAAACATAAGCAGCAATGTTTCAAAAACTAAGCAATCGTTCCCAAAGCAGAGAGGATTTAAAATGGCTTCCCTAAATATTGTAAGCCTACCAAAAAAGTTTGATGAAATCAGTCTTACCATGTCTGATAAATTGCTGGATGTACTAGCTCTAAATGAAACTAGACTTGACTCGACAATAAATGATGGCATGGTCCATATTGATGGCTATGACCTCATTAGAAAAGATAGATCAAGACAGGGTGGTGGGGTGTGTATTTACTTACGTAACACCATAAATTATCAGATCAGAGAAAACATTGTACCATCTGACATAGAAGCTATATGCATTGAAATTACAAAACCACACAGTAAGCCATTCATAATCATGGCAATCTATAGACCACCAAATGCTCAAACAGAGTTTTTCACTCAGTTCGAAGAAAGTATTAAAAGTCTAGATAATGAAGATAAAGAAATTTATGTTCTTGGTGATCTAAATTGTGATTTGCTAAAAGATAACGGTGATCATCATACGAATAAACTAAAATCTTTATTTGAAATTTATCAATTATCACAACTAATTATTGAGGCTACACGAGTAACTATACATTCTGCAACCCTGATTGATCATTTTATCACTAATAACCCAGAGAAAATATGTAAAACTGGTGTCATTCACACTGGAATTAGTGATCACAGCCTGATTTTTGCAATTAGAAAAATAAATAAAATTGCTCAAGACAAGAATAGAGAAAATATTATTGAAATGAGAAATATGAAACATTTTGATGAACAAAAATTTCTAAATGATCTAGCACATCAGACATGGGAAGATATATACTTTTTTGCAGATAATCCCAATAGCATGTGGGACATTTGGAAAGAATTATTTTTAGAAATTCTTGATAAACATGCCCCTCTACAACAGAAAAAGATAAAGTCAAAAAATTCTCCATGGATAACTAATAGTATAAAAGCCATGATTCTTCAGAGAGATAAACTAAAAAGAAAAGCCATGATCACAAAACTAGGAACAGATTGGGAAAATTATAAGAAAATAAGGAATGACATAACTCTTCAAATACGACAAGCAAAACGAGAATATTTCTCAACCAAAATTAAAAATGAAAGTCAAAATCCTAAATCTGCTTGGAAAACGATAAATAGTTTACTTGGCAAACAAAACAAAAAAACAAATATAAATGAACTGATTATCGATGACAAAAAGGTAACAAACTTAAGTGATTTCGCAGAAAGCTTTAATGACTACTTCTCGGAAATTGGATCAAAATTAGCTGACAAAATTAACCAGAACAACAGCAACTGTTTTCAACAATACATCGAAAAAACTAAATCTGAGTTTACTGCGTTTGACCCAGTTCCTCTTAACCATGTCTTTCATCTCTTGTCTCAGCTTCAGAGCTCAAAAGCCACAGGCATTGATAAAATTTCTAGTAAAATTATTAAAATTGCTGCACCAATCATATCCAGTTCACTGACATATATATTTAACCAATCTATCACTTTATGCAGTTTTCCACATGAATGGAAAATGGCAAAAGTAACCCCATCTTCAAGAGCGGCAAGAAAAATTTACCTGAAAATTACAGACCTATATCTGTTTTACCTATCCTAAGCAAAATTATGGAACGTATTTTATACAACCAACTCTATGAATATCTTTCTGAAAATAATCTTTTATCAGAGAAACAATTTGGCTTTCGAAAGCATCATTCTACTGCTACTGCACTACTTGACTGCACAAATAGTTGGTATCTAAATATGGATAGAAAAATGTTAAACCTCGTTGTTTTAATTGATTTAAAGAAAGCATTTGATACTGTGGACCATAAAATTCTCCTACAAAAAATGGAACTCTATGGTATCAAAGGCGATGCTCTAACATTATTAACGTCATATTTATCAGATCGCACCCAAAAATGTCAAGTAAATGGATATGTTTCATCTGAACGAGATATAATATGTGGTGTACCTCAAGGATCTATCTTAGGACCTTTGTTCTTTTTGATTTACATAAATGACCTCCCTAAATGCCTGAACAAAACTGAAGCTCGATTATTTGCTGATGATACAAATATAACAGCAGCTGGGAAAACAATAAATGAAATTGAAAATGTCGTAAACTCGGATCTAGAAAACCTTCGAAATTGGCTAATAGCGAACAAACTAAACCTAAATGTAACTAAAACTGAATTCATATTAATTGGTTCTAATCAAATGTTGAAAACAGTATCAAATTGTCAGCCAAATATTTCTATTGATGGTAAAGCAGTCAAACAAGTAACTGAAAGTAAAACATTGGGCATAGTTGTCGACGAAAATTTGAACTGGAAAAATAACACTGACATTGTCTGTAAAAAAATAACATCAGGTCTAGGTGCTCTTCGGCGCCTAAAAGAATTTGTTGATCTGAAAACCCTTCTATCAATATATAATGCTATAATACAACCTTACTTTGATTATTGCTGTGAAGTTTGGAATGTGCTAGGAGAAACTCAATCCACACGTCTACAAAAGCTTCATAACAGAGCTGCTCGCATTATAACAAATATGCCCAATGAAGTACAGCAAGATACTATATTAAGTGAATTAAATTGGGAACCACTAAAATCACAAAGAATGAAAGCAAAAGCCAAAATGATGTACAAAATATTAAACAACATGGGTCCAGAATGCCTACAAAATCAATTCACTTTCAGAGAAGAAGTCCTAAATCACAATCTTCGAAACAGTGACCTTAATGTTTGTTTGCCAAAACCGAGAACAAATAACATGAAGAAAAGTTTTCTATATGATGGGGGCTCGATATGGAACTCCCTGTCAGTAGAAACTAAAAATAGCAAGTCTCTCAACCAATTCAAACGAAACATTGCTGCTTCTGCTCTACTGTAAGTAACTAAACTGTAACATTTTTCTCTATATTAAACCATGGGTAATATAATAGATTATATTTATAAATTATCTAATTATATTATCCATGATTATACTTAACTATGTTCTAAAAATTTGTAATCCAGACATTTATGTAAATCTTTGTAGATATTCTATTTTGTATGTAATTTAGCGTAATACCTGTATCTCAAACACGCCCACTGTGGAAACCAGCATCTGCTGACAGTGTTAGCGTGGTTAAATAAAGATTATCTATCTATCTATCTATAATCTATGCGTTAACACGCATTATCGTCGCATTATCCGTCTGACTCAGACGAATTTAATTGCCCATGCAGACGAATAAAGAATACATAAAGGATTTGTAAGCTTTCTTCATATGTATCATACGAAGACAGTGGACAACAACTTTTAACTATGTATGTAGAACAAGACGACTTTTCAAGCATTCTTGCAATTTAGCTGGCAAGCTCCTATCAGGCAGGAGGAGGGCTCGCGCCTGATTCTTTCAGGCTAGGTTGAGTGGAATTGAGTCGCAAAAACATGAGCTCACAAGATTCCTATAATTTCCGCGAGTATTTATCGAATCGTTACTTTTCTTTCATTTACGCCTAGGGAAAACATGTCTCCCAAAACGTACGCATGGATCTTATGAATAAACCAAAAATGACAAAGATATTCTTTTTTTGTTGAAAATATCCTTAAAATTTCATTAAGGGGAGGGTCAACCCAAAAATCGATTGAAAAATGAAAAATTTTTTTTTTTGCTAAAACAGAGGTTTAGACCTTTGTTTAGCCATTGCAGGCTGTTTTCAGTGTATTTGGTGTGTTTTTGAAATTTTAGACGGTTTTTTCGTTAATTTTAAATGAACCGCGTGGGAAAAGTACTGGGGACGAGGTTGTTGTTTTGTTACTAGAGCATTCTCGTCCCCAGAGCCTCTCCCGTGCTGGCGCGCTGGAAAGGCTCTGGGAGAATCCAAAACCGGAACACCAAGATTCTTTGGTGTTCTTTCTAAAGCGCATGCGTTCAAGTTCGCGGTTTGGGAGTTGGACACGAGATCATCGACAGTTGTTTGGAATATAATTTTCCTTTCGTTTTCGATTCTGTCTCGTATTGACTCGTTTGACTTTGGAACAATTCTGATTGAGGTAGATTCCGTTCGAAGAAGGTCCTTGTCGAGTGTGGATCATCGCCGCGTGTACTCGGTGGGGCAAAATACATTAAAATTTACGAGTTCGCTTCAGAGCTTGGCAATAGAGCCGTGTCGGAATTTCTTCGTATTTACGGCTTCTTTTTGTGAAGGTAGTTCTCTTTAATTTGTTGCACCGTTCGTTTATATTTGACTTGTATATTTCATTGAGATTCTTAATATGTACCATGCACGAACAGCCTGCAGTTCGGTCAATCGTCTATCTGTTTCAAATTGCTATCTGTCTTCTGTGTTTGATTTAATTATATAAGGGGAAACAGGTTGATTGCTTTGATAAACGTTCGATTAAATTGTTCGGATTAGAATTATGATTAGAATTGTGCTTCGTTGTCAGTTTTCGTGTTTCAAATACTGTTTATTTATAAACAAGCTCCGTTATATATAGGCCTTTGAATTTGAACAACCAATCAAATCGCAATGATATATGGATTCCCCCAGAGCCTTTCCAGCGCGCCAGCACGGGAGAGGCTCTGGGGACGAGAATGTTACTAGAGCATAACGGTTCTCGCGGCAGGACGTATTTTCTACGTTTCTGTTGTGTGAAAACCTGAAAAGGGCTTAACTATGTTACCAGTTGGGTAAAGACATCATAAAGTCTGGTGATCCCGATCCTTTTCACACGAAGAACTGTGTGTTAGAAGTACTTTGCGATTCGTGTCCTCGTATTTTTCCAGTTCGCTGGAGACACTGTCGTGACAGTATGGGAGGCTGGTTTTAAGTCCGTCTCGAAGCAAGTAAAAATGTTAAAATTTAACTTCGTATATGTGAAATAGATGTATTGAAGTATGGCTCTAGTATTTCGAAATGTTTGAATTGCGACTTGCTATATTACTTTGGTATAAAATTTCTTTTGTGCGAAGGACTATGTTGGGTGCTGTCCTATTTTCAAAATATATCCCATAATACACTACGGTCGTCGTGGCAATTGAACAGTAGGTTGCGCCCCCCTGGCAATCTAAAAAAATGCTTGGATTGGTATGATCTGGAACAGGCTACCAAAAGGAGTTTTTGTAGGAGCGTCCGTCTTGAAATTTGGTGTGTATGATGCTGTTGCTCATTTCAATATTGGTGCCAAGTATACAGGACGAAAAAGGAGCTTTAAGATAGATTTAAGGAGACGTCAATTTGCTTAAATATCTGTTGAGCAGATTGCAGATGCTTGCCTCCAGTTTTTTTAGAAGTCTTAAAGCCTGTATTTATGACTTTGAGTGACAGTAAACTGTTTAGAAGGTGTGTACTTGGAACAACACAACAAACACAAGCATCTCTAAGTATCTCCAGTAAGACTTTGGTCTTGAATTTAGGTATCTAGGCGTTAAATTTAGGCACTGTAAATAATGCTAAACTTCAAAGCCGTTTTCTCAAAACCGCACATTTTACCCTTTGAGAAAGGATATCTCTGGAACGATTTAACCAATTGACATGAAATTTTCAGAATTTATGTATCTCACCATTTTCTTGGGGATGAACAGAGGATTTTGTAATATATATTTTCTAACATGAATTATTGCATAGACATGCCAAGCAAATTTGTATGCTATTTTTAAAACCTCGTAATCCGCTTAGTTTTCAAAATTTCCAAAAATCCTCTGTTCATCTCCAAGAAATTGCTAAGGTACATACATCCTGAAAATTTCATGTCAATTGCTTAAATCATTCCAGAGATATCTTTTCTCAAGCTCAGTCTATCGCGAAACAGCATGTTGCCACTTTAACTGCCAGGTTGCCAATAGCAACGCAGTTTTGGTGTCCAAAAATATTTTTTTTAGAATCTTGAGTTCATTAGCTATCTGCTGATATATAGTTTGTCAGAGGTTTATTGTAAAGTGTCCAGTGTGCAGCCTTAGTTCTGTGATCCTTAGTTTTGGGTTGACCCTCCCCTTAAAACGGTCATAAAGTCATTAAGATTTACTCAATTGAGAAACGCATGCGCACTTTTTTGTACATAACAATTATGGTTCTAGTGAAACTTCTTTAGTTAGCAAAACTTTTAAGTTGGCGGAAATTATAGGGTTTTTTCTTATCTCAATGACGTCACAATGACGTCACTGTATGACGTCATCAAACGAAAGAACTTCATTCATATATACTACGTGCAGAATTTATAGCATGGGGATCAAATTTGTAAAGCTCTAGAAGCTCTGTGGTCAAATCAAGTTTTCCCTAGCAACCGGTCAAAATACATGTAAATATGTCTGAACACCCTTAATTTAAAACGCTACTTTGATTGCTGATAAATAGAGCAGGGGTGGTAACGTGACGTTACATATACGGGCACGTTGCATATACGGGCATGTTACATATACGGGCAATTAGAAGGGTGGTGTCCTAATGTTACATATACGGGCACCAGGGGGGTGGTAACCTAATGTGACATATACGGGCACTAGGAGAGTGGTGTCCTAATGTTACATATACGGGCACCAGGAGGTATATGTAACATTAGGACACCCCCCTAGTGCCCGTATATGTAACGTTAGGACACCACCTCCTGGTGCCCGTATATGTAACATTAGGTTACCACCCCCTTGGTGCCCGTATATGTAACATTAGGTTACCACCCCCCTGGTGCCCGTATATGTAACATTAGGTTACCACCCTGCTCTGCCCGTATATGTAACATGCCCGTATATGTAACATGCCCGTATATGTAACGTGCCCGTATATGTAACGTGCCCGTATATGTAACGTCACGTTACCACCTCATATGGACCACCCCCCCTGGTGCCCGTATATGCAACATTAGGTTACCACCCTGCTCTGCCCGTACATGTAACATGCCCGTATATGTAACATGCCCGTATATGTAACGTACCCGTATATGTAACGTGCCCGTATATGTAACGTCACGTTACCACCTCATATGGATAAATAAGCAAACTTAATTTTATCATTGGAGGGGGCCAGGAACCAGCAGTTTCCACGAAAATAATTAAAGTTCCACGGTGAAACGTATCTTATTTAATACTATAAGCATGCAAAATTTGAGCACTTTCTATTGTTTATTTCTAGAGATATTCCTAATTTTACGATTTTCATTTCGCTCGTTTGGAGTAAATGACGTCATCAGCCATATAATTTGCATATTTCCAAAACGTGAGTATCTCTTGAACGAGATGAGATATTGACAAACCACAAACGCCGTTCATCCTCATTTTATATGTACTTTATGATAAGATCAAAAAAAGACTGACGATTTTTTCATCGTAGTGACGCTTTAAAGATGATGATTATTGTTATCCCCAATGCCCTATTGATTTAGAGCTAGTACCAGGATCAAGCACAAAATAAATCCCTGACAATTTTCTACTCGATCATTATATATGAACGAACCATGTCTCACAGAACAGAACAAATTTTATAATTTATTATTAGGCATGTTATTTGACTCAAATATTTGGTGAAATTATTGTAGAAGCTAGCAATATAAGATAGCTTGAAATCCAAGATAGAAATTACACTATTTATGAATGTCGTAAAACCCAAAATTCTGAAGAAGGTTTAATATTTAACAACTATTTGCGAAAGGCGAGGTGAATACCGGTGAATAATAACCGAGACGAAGTTGGGGTTATTATTTAACAATTATTCGCTAAAATCGAGGTGAATATCGGTGTATAATAACCGAGACGAAGTCGAGGTTATTATTCAGCGATATTCACTGAGCCTGAGGCGAATAATTGTTTTAGTATAAATACACATTTTCATACTTTTAGGAACAGCGTTTTCTTTAAAGTTGTTAATTTCCCCTTCTGTCGCATTGACAAACCGGCTGGTGGCCATTTTGAATAAACGCTGCACGAGATTTCCTATAATCACCTATGTATTTATACTAATTACTGATATTCAATGAGCGAATAATTGTTTTAGTATAAATACACAATTTCACAATTTACACAATTTGTTTACACAATTTGAGTCCTTCAAGGTGAAGTAATACGAGCAACATATTGCTGCAACATTGTTGCGTTGCAAGTTGAAAAGCGTTAATTGTTACCCAACAATGAGAAACCATAGAGATCATATAAATACTAGAGGGGGCATTGGCGAAAAAATTTGGTAACTACATATGATATTTCAGTCAATTGGTTGACAAATGTACTAGATCCAGTCCTTTGCCAACCAACGCGCCCAATGTTTGCCTCCAAAAAAATCCAAGATGGCGGCGTTCAATTGGGTACTCGCCGTTGACTGAAACTAAGATAGGATGCCCCCTCTAGTATTTATATGATCTCTATGGTTGAAACAGCATGTTGCAGCAAGTAGAACTGGAGTCTACTTTTTTCAACATTTTTTTCCAAACAAAATCATTGTTGCATGACAATGCTTAAGGTGGGTGCAACAACGCTTTTCAACTTGCAACGCAACAAAGTTGCGTTGAAAGTTGAAGAGTGAAAATGTTGTCCGTATTATACCTCACCTTTATGAATGTCGTAAAACCCAAAATTCTGAGGAAGGTTTATAAAATAGTGTAATTTCTACCTTGGAGTTCAAAGCTATTTTACAGTTATATATCCCTAGCTACTGAGACTGACTATATATACTCCCGATCTCGTACCTAGAGCCTTCGCCAACATGCACTATACCCCCGACTGCTGGTAGCAGAGGCGGACTGACCCACCGGGATACCGGGAAATTTCCCGGTGCGCCCCCTTGTTTTGCGTTTCAGGCGCCCCCACAAAGATAATTAACAAAATACAGCTCATAAGGTAAACATTATGAAATACAGTTGTCACTACTGTTGCATTGCTAGACTACTGGTAGTAAACTACAAACACAATGATATACAATATGTACTTTCTAAACTACTTACTCTGCATGTAATTGTATTATATTTTCTTGTAATTCACTTTTCATAAGATGTATACTGTATAATACATTTTGTAACTCTAAGACTAAGAGTAGTTGGATCCTGGAACAGTAATCCACTTGTGACTTAAATATTACTCGTAGTATATAATATGGGCATATCGAGGAAATATGGGCATATCGAGGAAATACAATTTCAGAGGCTCAAAAATTTCCTAGCGGGCGGAACGCCCCGGGCGCACACCCCGACCAGGACCCTTAGAATATTCAGGCTTTACAGTCAACCAGGCGCCCCTTTCATATAATCTCCCGGTAACTCTTCTGCTGCCAGTCCGCCCCTGGCTGGTATAGACTTAGTTGGGTTTTTTCAAGACAGCCAACAAATTGTAACGAGAAGGCGAGAATGAGCGACGACCTTGTAAATAACCATGCAAACTAACAAATATCCGGATATTTGATCTTTTATAAAGAACCATGTTTGAAACATAAAGACTATTTATAGTTTATAACAACCACGCAATTGTATCCACTAAGAGCTATCACATGCTGGTACTAAGCAAATTTGACACAAACGCGATATTGTCTTTAAATCGCCTAAATGGTTTTTAACGATTGATAAACGTTTTCGATAAAAATTTAAATATGCTATCCTATCGGCTTTTTTAGTTGTTCATATGTCATTCAAAGTCAGCATTTTGCCACCTTTGGGGAAATGACCTTCACGCAATAACAATTTCCAAGATGGTGATGTGGAAAATATCCAGCCATACCTTGACGAGGTATGCCAACTCACAGTAACGTCAGCATCCTGGCCTTAAGGTCAGAGTATGACTCAACTGACAACATAAGAAAATTGTACGACCTTTTTATTCTTGCAAGTCAATAAATTACTAACGACGCAGCTAGGTTAAGAATCTGACATGGTTTAACACATGCAGTCTGGCTTAAAAGGGTTTTTGGGTTGTTTTCTGTTGGCTTTGTTGTGTTGTTGGTTTGTTTGTTTTTGGGGGGGGGGGGGGGGGGGGGGTTGGACTTTACATTTGCCCTAAGAGCACATATAGCTCATCGAGAGGGTTCACGTACATTTACGGCATACAACACAATAAGATAAAAAATACAACCAACGAAGAAGCACTAATATACATAGTAATACGAATTTATACAAAATAATTCATTCACGTCCCGCTCGATGAGGGTCATTTATAGTAACATTGACCCAAATAATGACCCAAATCGAGCGGGGCGTTTAATAGCTAATCACCTCTTTTTATGCTATTCCTTTGTAATATCATGTTTGCGGGAATTTCTTTTGTTGTCACCTCCGTTGACGTCAAACCGGGTATGATTATAGTTCTAATCAGACCTGGTTTGACATCAATGGAGGATATTAGTTGTTAATGACCTGTGAGAACAAAAGAAATTCCCGCAAACATGATATTACGTATATAAGTTAGTTACTTAGTTACCGAACCCGAGGTATAACTATGTCAGTTATTATTTACCGAGGGCCAAAGGCCCAAGGTAAATAACTGACGTAGTTACCGAGGTTAGTTCACGATTACAGAGATATTGCCGAAGAAGTTTTTCCTTGACAAGTCTCCTTGTTGAAAAGCTGGCATGCCAGCTTTTAATTTCAGAAGGGAGACTTGTCAAGGAAGAACTTGCCATGTTTCCTCATACACACAGGCAAATAAAACTTGTCAAGTTGAAAATTGCCAAAGAAAAATTGCCCGTGTAAACTATAGGCTTATGTTTACGTATGTATACATATGTTTTTCATCCTCATGGGAATAAAAAACAATGTGAATCCCGATACTTTTGCTCTAGTGTAAAGGGGGTCTAAAAAACACTCCGGTCGCGGTGATAAAGCCTTTATTGATTAATTAAAGCTTATTTTCCCAACCACGCATAAATCAAGTTAATTGCCCAGGCTAATATATATTAGCCCAGGGCAATTAACTTTATTTATGCATGCAGGTTGGGAGTAACTAATAATAGGGACCTTAAGATGCTAGGACGACGACGGCGGTTAAAAAGCAATTCAAATTTTAGCATTAAAAAGAAGTCACGGTTAACTGACTACTGTGTTCAATATTTGAAGCTTGTTTTATAATTTTCAAAGTGTTAAAACCGTTGCAGTGTCTGTGTTAAGGCAATCTCAGACAACAGTTCTCATCACCCCACGAGTCAACGTCGTCCTGAAGACGTGAAAATGCTTTGAGTGGCGTTGTATTCAGAGCGAGGACGGTGTTCAGATTACTCTTGGGACTAAGAATTATTCATTATCTTTGTTTTGCAAGAAGAATGCTTTTGTTTAAAGGACGTCATCCTCGAAGTTGCCGTCGTAGATCTTAAGGTCCCTATTAGAAACAAGACACCTTGGTCAGGTGTTCACTCGGGCTACTAGAAAGTGCAGAGGTCTCTATAACACGCGAGAAAAGAGGTGGGAGTGGAGCGAGGAAGATCAGATCGAAAGTTGAATGTGGTGGTAAAAATAGTTCAAACTTTGCACAAGAATAGTTATGGGGAAAATACACTCCAACGTTCACACTATGTTTGATTCCATGGATATTTGCAAACAGGCGCCTTCCATTTGTAAAACAAAAATGTTATTTTTTTCCTCTATGAAACAACTTTTACTGCAATACATTGACTTGAATATTTGTAGACACACAGATATTGTATTTCGAATGTTTCAATTATATTCGTTTGAAAAGAAACATAAAATTAATATTGTTTCTAAACGGTTTCCGATGATGCGCACACAGTGGAGTGCATAGAGATCATATAAATACTAGAGGGGGCATCCTATCTTAATTTCAGCCAACCACGGGTAACCAATTGAACGCCGCCATCTTGGATTTTTTTAGAGGCAAACATTAGGCGCGTTGGTTGGCAAAGGGCTGGGTCTAGTACATTTGCCAACCAATTGACTGAAATACCATAGGTAATGGCGGCCCCCATGTGGTTACCAAATTTTACCGCAAATGCCCTCTCTAGTATTTATATGATCTCTATGGTGGAGTGTACTTTTGTGATAACCATACTTGTGCAAAGTTTGAATTATTTCTACTTCATAGTTTCAGACATATTACTCATTTTGTAAAAATTATTTTTGCCTGTGTGAGTAAATGAGGTCACGAGGCACCTATTTACATGTTTCAGAAATTTAAATATCTCGAGAACGAGACAATATTTTGAGAAACTGAAAACGCCGTTATTCCTCATTTGGAAATTATAGTTCACTGGTATCAATGACTGGATTCATAATTTCTTCGTCATAGTGCCACTTTAAAACTGGATGATATGGTTTTCCCTTTTTTTTTAATAGCGAAAATATCATATTTTTTGTCTTATAGCCGCGTTCATTGTTACTAACCATTTACTGGACCACGCATTCTTCCTTAGTCACGCAAGTTTGGTTAAGAAAATGACGTCACAACCCGTCTCAGGTATGGAACAGGAATCAATAACACTTAGATCGTTATTTAAGGTGGTATTTTTGAACGTAGCTTGAAAAGTTACTGTTTATGACCCAACACTTTGACACTTCAATTTAGTGTCTTCATCAGAGGTGATTGTAGACCAGGGACGTAGCCAGGGGGGGGGGGGAGCCGGGGGAGACGCGGCTCCCCCCTTTTGTGATGTAAAACAACAGACATGTAACTACAAAACTGATGCAATATGAATTGTGTCAGGAAATAAACTGTAAACAGCGTATTCAATCTACTGAGTGTATGCATTTTGAGTATCTATGTGACGTTTGCGTGTTTTGAGTATTTTATATGACGTTTTTTAACCTTTAGAATCTGTAAAATCTTCCTCCAAAAGCCAGGAAATGACATTTCAGCTTCTCTCGATTTCAAAATTTCCCGGGGGAGCATGCCCCCGGACCCTCTAAGAATTTATTTTTATTTCGGCCCTCCCCCTTTCAAAATCCTGGCTACGTCCCTGTTGTAGACAGATAGCTGTGAATGTCACGCGTTCGTCACGCTGAATATTAATGAGGCGGCATCCCTTTGATACGCTATATGGGGGTGGGGGTCATCTACTTGCATCATGTATAGCTTAATATTGCTCTGGCTTGAAAAGTTTTTGAACGTAGCTTAAAATGTTACTGTTTGTGACCTAACTTTTCATTCCCAGAAATTAATGACGAAATGGCCACCGCTTGAAAGCCGATTTACATATATATTCCTTGACGATGGCTTCTCATTTTGAACAGTAAATATATAAGGCGAATATATTAAAGTGAGAATCCTGCTTATTGAGTAGCTTTGCCGACCTCCTGATCTAAACAACAACCATTATCCAATCATCAGTCACCTATTTATTTGCATCAGGTATATATACGATCTGCCAAATTGTGTTGAAATATCATCATCATCATCATCATCGTCATCATCATCATCATCATCATCATCATCATCATCATCATCATCATCATCATCATCATCATCTCATCATCTTGCGGCCTTGGCCAAGAGTCCTTGCACAACAGTCCTCCAGCACTTGCGATCGTCCATGGCAGTTCCCAGATCCTCAAGATCGATACCAGTGTCTCTGGCGATCACGTCAGGGTATGTGAGTTTGCGACCTTTTGATGGTTTCCATAGCAAGAGTTCGGATATTAGCTCGTCTTTAGCGCGAAAGCAGTGCCCAGCAAATTGAGTGCGGCGTTGGATGAGGCGTGCACTGGGTCGAGATATGTCACCGTAAATTTGCTGCATTGTTGGATGTTTCTTCCAAGAAAGATTCTGAACCCTTCGAAGAAGGTTTGTGTAGCATCCATCGAGTCGACGGTGAAGTCGGGCGTTGAGGGTCCAGGTTTCGGAGCCGTACATAAGGACAAGTTCGATGGTTCACTTGAAGAGGTTTAATTTCACGTCATTTGGCAGGTTTGATCGCCAAATCTTGTCCATCTTGTTGCACGCCACCCACGCAAGTGCTTTGCGAGTAGAGAAGTCTTTCGCGGAGTCCATGATATATGAACCCAGGTATTTGAAGTCGTTGACTTGCCTGAGAGGAGCTCCGTTTAATGCAGAGATGGAAGGGTTGGCAGTATTTGAGATGAACTCTGTTTTGGATGTGTTGCAGTAGCCTCCTCGAGGGCATGAAGTAGAGCTTCTGCATCAGAAACTGTGTTTGAAGGAATTGCGAGATCATCTGCAAAGTCAAGATCGGTGATGAATTTTGCTGGGATTCTGCGACTGCGGGTGCCTGCCTGTGGCTTGATCAGTAGCCCCTTGTTGTTGTTCGCATCCAAGGAGAGACGAAGGACGTAATCCAAGACGAGGATGAAGAGAAATGGGGCAAGTGTATCACCCTGTAGAACACCAGCGACAATGTTGAAGAGTTCAGTTTCTCCATCCGGAGCGAGTGACGATTCTGGTCTTCGTGTTGGTGTATAGGATTCTGATGGCTTTAATGATTTCCTCTGGAATTCCGTACAGTGGTCACGGTTGATCGAGTCGAATGCCTTCTTGAAGTCAACAAACACGAGCGTGAGTTCTTTGTTTGCATTCCTCATTTCTTCAACGATTCATCGCAGAGACAGGATCTGGGACAAGGTGGGACGACCTCTACGAAAGCCATTTTGGTTTCTACGTAGGATCGGGTTCAACGCAGGAACCAGTCTATTTAGGATCATCTTGTTGTAAATTTTTGCGGCTAATGCAGTAAGGGAGATTCCACGATAGTTCTCATGAAGGGTGAGATTTCCTTTCTTGGGAATCGGGATGGTGTCAGAGATGGTCCAGACCGGAGGAGCGTTGAGAGTCATGTACACATGGTTACAGATTTCCAGGAGAAGGGGATGAAAGTTCTCATCCGACCAGATCATGGGTGGAATGTTGTCGGGACCAGGAGTTTTCTTGTTGACTAGTTTCTTAGTTACCGACTTTAACTCCTTAATAGTGAATGGAGTGGTCGGGATCTTGAGATCCTTGGCGACTTCAATCCTTGGTAGGTTGTTGGAGATAGGCGGTGTATCTCCAAGAAGTTTCTTGAAATATATAAATAAGCAGGTCATACATCACTGGATTCCGGTAGGATATTGTTTGATACTTTCAAAATCGTCTGGTCAAATGTTCGACAGAGGAACCTTTATCTTGCATGTAATAAATTACATATTGACCACATTGGCTGAAGTTGTATACCTCTAATTTAACAACTACCCGACTTGTACAGAAAGTTTAATCAAACTCTCTGAATACAATACAATACAATACAATACAATACAATACAATACAATACGATACAATACGATACAATACGATACAATACGATACAATACGATACAATACGATACAATACGATACAATACGATACAATACGATACAATACGATACAATACGATACAATACGATACAATACGATACAATACGATACAATACGATACAATACGATACAATACGATACAATACGACACAATACGATACAATACGATACAATACGATACAATACGATACAATACGATACAATACGATACAATACGATACAATACGATACAATACGATACAATACGATACAATACGATACAATACGATACAATACGATGCAATACGATGCAATACGATGCAATGCGATGCAATGCGATGCAATGCGATGCAATGCGATGCAATGCGATGCAATGCGATGCAATGCGATGCAATGCGATGCAATGCGATGCAATGCGATGCAATGCGATGCAATGCGATGCAATGCGATGCAATGCGATGCAATGCGATGCAATGCGATGCAATGCGATGCAATGCGATGCAATGCGATGCAATGCGATGCAATGCGATGCAATACGATGCAATACGATGCAATACGATGCAATACGATGCAATACGATGCAATACGATGCAATACGATGCAATACGATGCAATACGATGCAATACGATGCAATACGATGCAATACGATGCAATACGATGCAATACGATGCAATACGATGCAATACGATGCAATACGATACAATACGATACAATACGATACAATACGATACAATACGATACAATACGATACAATACGATACAATACGATACAATACGATACAATACGATACAATACGATACAATACGATGCAATACGATGCAATACGATGCAATACGATGCAATGCGATGCAATGCGATGCAATGCGATGCAATGCGATGCAATGCGATGCAATGCGATGCAATGCGATGCAATACGATGCAATACGATGCAATACGATGCAATACGATGCAATACGATGCAATACGATGCAATACGATGCAATACGATGCAATACGATGCAATACGATGCAATACGATACAATACGGTACAATACGGTACAATACGGTACAATACGATACAATACGATACAATAGGATACAATAGGATACAATAGGATACAATACGATGCAATACGATGCAATAGGATGCAGTGCGATGCAGTGCGATGCAGTGCGATGCAGTGCGATGCAGTGCAGTGCAGTGCAGTGCAGTGCAGTGCAGTGCAGTGCAGTGCAGTGCAGTGCAGTGCAGTGCAATGCAATGCAATGCAATACAATACAATACAGTACAATAAAAAAGACAAGTTACAAATACGTTACAAACAACAAAAGTGTTAAGTGAGTTAGATAAGGGGCTAGCGAACGGACTCTAAGTCCCAACTAGGCCAACCCCCGTATACACTACTAAAATAAAGAAATTGACATAAAATTAGAGATTTGCAAGAATACAGATTCTCAGCTGCAGAAAGGTCTGCCAGTACTCCTACAATTAGGACACACAGTCTTCCACGTTCCCACTCTATCACTATCGAAGACAGTTTTTAGCTTAGTAAAATAGAAATTGTTCAACTGAGATTTAAAGGAGGAGAAAGTATCTGATTGACGAATTACAAGTGGTAAGTTATTCTAAAGTCGAACAATGCGATTAAAAAAAGAGTCTCTGAACAGTGATGTACGAAAACGGTGAATTGGACGAAGATTAAAATTAGAAACAGAGCTTCTGGTGCGGCCACTAGAAATACAGACATAATGGTTTAGCTGGATGTTGTAGAAACCGTTTATGTATTTATGCATAAAACATACGTCATGGCATTCTAGCCAGTAAGAGATAGGAAGTAGATTTAGGGAAACTAGGCGAGTCTTATAGTTAGGTCGGAGATTAGGAAATTGTAATGACAACAAGACAGTATGCATTTTGAACTCACCATGAATAATGGAGGCTCAAACATTGACAAACGATAACTTGAAAGATATAGTCATTTGGCAGATCGTAAGTATACTTGATTTAAAGAAATAAGGAAGTGAATAATTTGAAAATCGCTGTTGCTTAGATAGCGAGGTCGGCAAATAGTATGGCGAGACACTCAATTAGCAGAATTTTCATTTTAATATTTGCTCTAGTCTCTATATATTTACTGTTCAAAACTGGATGCCATTTTATAAAGGCTAAATTTCTGGTAATTGGACACTCTGATTTGATATCTTGTTATAAAGACAAATAGCTTTCGTTCTACCAGGTTCTAGAGAGTATAATTATGGGATCTATAGAACATACAAGAACAAGATTGTTTACAACGTCCACGCAACGAGTTTATATATGTCTCAAGTACTAGGTGGGCTGGAATTTTCTTTGTGTCATGCACAAAACAAAATTTCACAAACTTCAAGCTGAAATATTATTATACTATTATAACATTAGAAAACTGTTTGCAATATTTTTTGTTTTGAATTGTGGTTTAACTGATTCTGAACATTAATGCCATATGGGCGTGTATATGACCTGCTTTCTCACACTAGCGCTAGCAAAGTCAATTGGAATTTACACCTCTGTGCAACTGTATAATTTTATAAATTACAGGAAGATATCTTTCTTCCAAACTATTCTATTTGTTCTGTATGTATTTTTTTTTCTCCATTTTTCCTTTACGCAAGTCAGGGGCGTCGGAGTAACACTAAAAGTGGGGAGGTGGCAAAATTTTTATGGGGTCTGGGGGCGTGCTCCCCCGGGAAATTTTGAAATCTAGAGTCTCTGAAATACCATTTCCTGCATTTTAGGACAAGGATTTACAGAATTCTAAAGCTCCAAAAACGTCATAAAATACCAAAAAAGACAACACTTTTCCGGACATTGATTATCTGCATTCAAATTTCTTTATTATATCTTTATTCAAAGTCGTGGGTTAGCTAGGGTTAGTGATTTTGTTAATTACTGGTCTTGTTTATTACTGGCCTTGTTAAAAAGTGGGGGCCCCAAACATATTCTGCCCCCCCCCCAAAAAAAAAGTGGGGGCCAGGCCCCCCCGTTTCCGACGCATGTTATCGGAAGTTCCTCCTCTGTAATTATCTTGCATCATTGTGCGAAATCATACTTCTTTACCCCCTGACGACATTTCTGACCAAATCTTAATAAATAGGGCAGCGTACTTCAGTTCAACTCGAGTTTCCTACCGCAAACGTGGCTGCGCTAAGTCGTTAGGCAAAAAAAATCGATCATAATGACGAGCTTTTATAGAAAAACGACCTCAGGTTTGGAAAATTTTTTCAGACAACGGAAGGGTAAATTAATGAAAGAAGCACTTATTCTGGTGTTTTTGTTGTTTCTTGTGGTTGAACTAAGCAATGTTGAAGCAGCTCCAGTCAGCAAAGGGACTAACAGTCGCAGAGAAGTAATAATTATTACCAAAGGAGGAAAATATCTCAGTATAATGAGACGAAAAGTGCAAGGAAAAGACGTAGAGAATTCTTATGGTAAGCTCCAGTAGCCTAAAAGTCTTTATTTGTTTAAC
>OZ036005.1:2261823-2319323 GCA_964035015.1 Corallium rubrum | reverse complement strand
TCAATACCAAAATATTTGTATAGCTTTCGGCAGCCGAAAGCTCGTTATTAAACAAATATTTTGGTCAGAGAACGTCTATTTTACTCACTACCATTTGTGTTCAAGCGTTTAGCGTTTAATGAATAACTATAGTTGTTTTCGAGTTTTGAAACAAACGTTGTCCAATTATAACAAAACGTTTGACAGATCAAATCAATAACGAATTGGGGGTGTAACTTTTCGTTGTCAAGACTTGTCATCGTTCGTTTCAGACCGCAGCGTTTGCTTGGAATAATACTTTTCTTTGGCTTAATTGTGAGAATTGGAATGATCAGCAAACGTAGGTCGCTTGACGTAGTTCCACATCAGTGGGTAGTTCACTTCGATATGACGGCTGCCAAACGCATTTATTTTGTATTATACAATACTGATACAATCTCAACTTCAATTGGCTAAAAACCTACAGATAATTCTTGATGTCTTCCCACCTACAAAATATCAAAATTTATCTGTAGCTATGACACGCTGACCACCTTAGGAGTGACGATCAGAAGCGGATTAATCCGGCGGATCTTGCATGCACGTTTTGTTGATGCTAAATCCACCAAGAAAAAAGAAGCGAGCTACACATACAGCTGTTAGAGTTTAAAGCAGTGTTTGAAAGAAAAAATTGTATTTGAAAGCGAAAAAAGTTAGCGAACCTCCAACTGAAGACGGTATGAATATTTACTATTTTTACCTAACTTTGTAAAAAAATTAATTGTATAATAAAACAATTATTGAATTCGGTTACCGCATGATATCAAGAATTATCAAGGCCTCTGTTTGTGTTATCCGCCTCAGCCTTCGGCTTCGGCAGATAACACAAACCTCGGCCTTGGTAATTCTTGATATCATGCTCAACCTCATCCCCGAAAACGGAAACAATGACAACGGAAAGTTACACCCCCTAGTCGTTATTGATTTGATCTGTCAAACTTATAGTTGTCATTGGACAACGTTTGTTTCAAAACTCGAAAACAACTATAGTTATTCGCTAAACACTAAACGCTTGAAGTCCTTGAACGCAAATGGTAGAAAAAGCAAATCGAATTCAAATACCAATTTTCAGCCTATTCAGCTACAATCATGGAAATAATATACGTAGACTTCACTCTCCTCCGCAGAGGCTTCTTGAGCTTTTTAATGGCCTTTTCTATGGGCTTTTCTTGAGCTTATGTGTCTCAGTACATCCCCCCGCGCGCCCCCCTAGCCCTGCCCACAGAAAAGCCCATTAAAAAGCTCAAGAAGCCTCTGCGGAGGAGAGTGCGTAGACTTCTTATGAAAAGCATGTCCTTTTAGCATTGTTGGAGGCCAGTTGTTAAAGATTTAAATATTCACTGCCAAAATAGTTTGAAATAGTCCCCCCTTCCCCCCAAACACAATGTTGATCATAACATAAACCTCTGGATGTGATTTCACGCACACATCAACATTGCATAGGGGGGAGGGGGGAACATTTGGGAAATTATTAGATAGTCTACGAATTAATTTCCATGATTGTAGATAAAACTGACAAGCCACAACGAACAACGCACTCTGTCGTCGATGTAGAGAATGTCAATTTAATCTTAGATGATAATTATTTGCAGTCTCAACCGGATCAAAACAATCTTCAAAAGAGCCAAGATAAGAATTTGAATAAAGATGTTGATGTAGAAAATCCATCACTGCAGCAGCAGATATCCAAGTCTGAAGGGTTTATTGGCGTCAAGCGCAGTCGTAGAAATGTTAAAAGATTTTTCTTAAGTATGGTATTTCAGATATACTGTAACTGCATGCTGAAACTATTTTGAGTTATCTAGATAAGAAAAACATCCGTCGGACTCAATTAACAATGTTTCCAAGTAGACGAAAGGAACTGCCATTTCGGCTAAATTGAATGTGTAAGCAGTAAATAGTTCAGCTGTCTCTGAAGATGGTTTCTGGCCTAGATTTGTTTCATACAAGCCTTGGCTGACAAAGGAAAAACTCGGTAAATTCAACCAAGACAAAATAGAGAGCTTAAGCATATTAGGCGTTTTGAAAGAACAGGAATACAATACAGAACTACTGAACCGTGTTTCTTTGAAAAGATTTTTTTACCCAAAGCAAAGGTTATGAATAATCGCATATCTAAACTGTTAGCTCATAAGCTTAAATTTCATCTTTATATAAAAATACAGATCCTTTATTTTATATTGTAATGTAATGGAATTATCCCCCTTAAAATACAAGTTTTCTACTTTAAAAGCATGTCTCATTGTAGTAAAATAACGATGACAGGCTTCAACGTTCTAGAAGTTCCCGTCGTCTCAAGAACATGAAAATGCTCTCAATCACGTCTTGTGTAGAACGACGACGGCGTTCACTTTGCTCTTGGAATTTTAAATTGCTCATTATCATTGTTTTGAATGAAAAATGCTATTGAATTCAATCGCCGTCCGTGGCTCTAAAACGTCTGTTGCTTAAGCTCTCTAATAGAGGGGGAAAGAGACTGTCTTGACTTAAAATCTGCTAAAGCTATATACCAGTCCATGATCTTACCGACCCTTACGTATTGTGGCATACTTCAATTGAAATTAAGTCCAACTCAATTGAAGAGGCTCTCCTCATTCCACTCGATCGTGCTGTTAAAATTGTATCATTGGGCTGCAGCAGTCCTATAGTCCTCCCTCTGTAATCGAGTGTAACCGTAAGAGGGCATGTGAAGTCGTAAGAAAATGTCTTGTTAAAGATATATGCACACTTTTTCAGGATTATTTTACTATCATTAATCACGAGAAGAATACAGGAAATCATGATTGTCTGTTGCGACTCCCAAAAATAAGAACTGAATATGCAAGGAAATCATTCTTTTTCATGGGAGCAAAAGTGTACAACGACCTGCCAGCTGAAATACGGAAAATGGAAAATTATCAAAACTTTTTAAAACTGTTAGAAGACTATTTTTAAATGTATCTTAACCTTTATATTTAGTAACTCGTTTTAATCAGTATATAATTTATTAGTTAATTAATTAAGGCTACAGGACACATATTGACAACAGCAAGCTATTTGCTGAAGTGTTTTTATCCTGTATAATAATTCATTTTAATAATAATAATAATAAAAATAAAATAAATAACATGAACAACACTAATGAACAAACTTTAGAAAATATACGAATTGGAACACTCCATGTGGGCGGACTGTTGAGCAACGTACCATACGTTGAACGTTGTTTAAATAACACTGTCACTGACGTTCTTGTTATTCAAGAACATTGGCTTTATCCAGATTCGATATCGTTTATCCAATCATTGCACGAGGACTTTACTGGTTGGGGAAGATCGTATAGTGAACTAAACGCAAATTCGTTTTGGTGGAGAGGCAAAGGGAGCATTGCCATCCTTTGGAGAAAAACATTAAATGTCAACATAGAAATAATGGATGACATTGGCAATGGCCGGATCATAGCCATACACGTTAGAACTGATGATAAGCGTAATCAGTACATTTATTGGAGCATATTTTCCCTCCTCTAATCTATACCCATTAGCATTTACAAAAAGATTGTTGAAGACTTTGAAGATGTTATTAATCATCGTTTTATATCAAGCCGCGGCTCCCCCCTGGCTACGTCCCTGCATGTTAGAACTGAAGATAAGCGTATAATCTGTACATTATTGGAGTATATTTGCCCTCGTCTAATTTACCCATCAGCATTTGAAGACTTAGAAGATGTTATTAATCAACTTTACACCGTGGTTCTTTTGTAGTTCTTGGTGACTTTAATTGCCATATAGGTACATTTGGAGCTTCATTGAAATGAATGAGAGAGGAAAACAGCTTATTGGTATGATGCAAAGACTGGCATTAGTATCGACAAACTCACAACAATTTTGCACAGGGCAAGACCTATCATATACTTATCAAGGAAGATCATATCGACCTAGTAAAATCTTGCAACGTTAGAGATGACGATAGTGGAAATCGACCAATTTTTTGTGCAATATACAAGTACGTCCAGCAAATATATCTAAAAAATTGAAGCCTAAAGTTTTCATGGCATGGAAAAAGATGTGTGTTCCTGCTATTAGAGAAGATTATCAAAGAAAAGTAGCCGTGCTGCTATTGAAAATCTAAACGTTGAAGAATCTTCGCTCGTAGATTTATCTTCAATTGAAAAAGTACTGAAAGCAACAACAGCTGTGCTTAAATCATCTGCAGAACAATCCATCCCAAAAGTAAGGTTTAAAAACCATTTTAAGCCCTTTTGGAAACAATTAGGGTTAAAGCCTCTGCATGACAAATGCCGCCATTTAATACAGGAAGCTTTTCATGGATCTCGCAGGGACGACCTGAAAATATGTCTTTCAAGGCCTATAAACAAACAAAACGTGTTTTCAGAAGAGAGCTAAGAAGGAAAGGTTAAATTTGAATCAAAAGAATATGAACGACTCGAAGACTTTTTGAGGTTGAACAACGATGCTTTCTAACGTACGATGTCAAATAAACGCAAAGATAGAGGACTACAGACAAATTCTTTAAGAGTTGATGGAAAGTTTATAAATGATCCAAAAGAACTGCGTGAAGTATGGAAAGTACTCCTAAAACAAATTCAAATTTTGATGACAAATTCGCTGCCTATGGCTATGTTGAAAGCTGTGTGCATAAATACGAAAGTGAAAGTCAAAACGCAACCTATTACGATGCTCTGGATGATGTTTTTATGGTCGAAGAAGTCAGCGCAATATGTGCTCAACTACCTAATGCGAAATCACCTGGGTCAGACGGTTTAACCTATGAATTTATCAAATATGGTGGTGACGCCGTAACGAACATCCTTACTGTAGTACTCAACGCCATCAGAAGTACAGAAACAGTCCCAATGTCTTTAGCTGTTGGTGACATAATATCTCTTTTCAGGACCAACAAGAAAATTCGACATAACAAAGATCATTATAGAGGAATAACGTTATTAAACGTGATTGGAAAGATATTCGAAAGATTGATCTTGAATAGATGGATGCCTCTCTTTGTCGAAAAAGTCTTTCCAAATTGCCTACAGTATGCTTACTCTGACCAGAAAGAGAAAAGCTGCCTTGATGCGAGCATGTCTCTACAAGACTGTTTTGCATAACGTCGAAAACGGAAGTAAAGTTTATTGTTGTTTTCTAGATTCAACAAAGGCAACAGTTGGTACCGTATGGATTTCTGGACTTTTCTACAAGATGTATAATTTGGCATTCAGGGTAAAACCTGGCAGCCTCTTCGAAATTGGTATAACAAACTGAGTAGTCGAGTTTTATTGGACGGTGTTGCTTCCGCTGAATTCCCGGTCCTGCAAGGCATGGGGTATCAACTATAATAACTTTTGGTGGTTTACGCAGATGCACAATAAGATGGGAAGTTCCGGATCATGGACATGATCTAATTAAGTTTAGGAAGCTTCTACTATTAAATATACTAATCAATCCTAATGCTCCACCATCTTTTAAATTTATGTTCAATTTCTTATCTGCCACTCGACAACACGCTCGTACTAGAACCTGCTTATATGAAGCTTCCTTACCCGCGTACTAATTCTGGTAAACGAACATTTCTCTACAGCGCCTCAATTCTCTTTAACGCCTTAGATAGTGATTGCAAACAGCTTGCCATGTCACCTGCATGTATTTCTGATGCTTTCACGTTAAGATTAGCTACTACTAAACGCAAACTCCGTAATTACTTTCTTCATCAACTTACCTGTATTAACCTTCTGGAAGACCTTTTCTGCGTCAATTGCAATTTTTTATTGAATTGTAAATGTGTTTCTACTTGACTAGTTTATCACTTAACATTATTTCCATATATAGTGTATTAGTTATGTCTGTTGTATTTGTAAATATTGTAATATTGTGAGGGCCGTATGTTTTACGGTTAATACGTCTTCTCCTTCGTAAAATAAAGTTTTATTCTATTCTTTTCTATGCATGGTGTTCCAATAAAATAAAGACAAACTTGGCCGCACGTTGGCATCGAATTATCGGGGAATTTTTCAAGCACAAAGAGAACATTGGATGCCTGTAGAAAGGCTAAATCGGTAATGGCAAGTCTCATTAATATTGGTGCCCGTCCTAATGCACTAATTAAACCCAATATGTTATGGCGTTAGATCACCGCCAATATTCATGTTTGTTGTTATGCAACATGTTTTCGTCATTCAAGTTAAAATGGACATTGAACATGTCAATTTCAGCATATCGCGGAAATTGAACTTTGTTCTTTCAACAAGTTTCTCAATTTTAACAAATAACCCGAATTGAAGTCTTTCATCAAACGGACATCTTTCGCAATTTGAAGTTTCGAAATATGTTGAATACACAACAGTACCTGAAAATGTGTAAGTTGAAGTTTCTAAATATGTTGAAAACGCATCGGTACCTAAATTTGAAAACTAGTTGAATATTCAATATTGGCGGATAATAAACATCGCATTGCAAATGTCCGCCAATATTAATTAACGTCAAGTAATGACACCCCCCGGTAAAAATCACTAGCGCCCAGGCCATCTTCACGATCTGGTCATCAACACAGACTTCAATTCAGAGTCCTTCTCGAAGCGCTATCCACCACCTCAGATCCACGAGGCTTTCGTTTTTACAGTACAAACGACATGAATCCGGATGAAATACGTTCTGCCAGAAGTGCTCTGCTGGAAGTAGCTGAACGATTGAGGCAACAAGCAACAGGTGAGTTCTCGTACTCGTAGACATATGAATAATGCATATCAGTTTCTGTCCTAAATCCTATTAAATATGTATGAATATATTTCGTATGTGATATGGCACTATAAATATCACTTCAAAAACTCATTAATAATTCACGAGGAAAACACAAAGGAAGTCAGTACCATGTCCGTGGTTTTATACCTGATAAAACTTCTTGACGTCGGAAAGAATACTATTGAACAAACAATTTTATGTAAAGAATACTAATGAACATTCCATTTTATATAAAGAATACTAAGAATACTAATTCTCAAATGAACATTTCTTTAGCAAAAGAACAAATTTATTAATTAGTATAATATATACAGGTCTGTGGAACATTCTAAAAGTTACAGATTTTGTTATTTTTTTAGTTATTAATATTTGTTTTCATTGCCTTATTTCCCTTTTGAAAAAAAATGAATGGTAAACTACAAATTATTAATTATGATAAAATATTGGAATTCACTGACTTCTTTGTATGCATCCATGTAGATAATCATACACAATACTTTATGTACATATACTTCAAGCGATCACACATATGATTGTAATTATGTTATGTCGTTCAATTTACATGTAATTATGGATTGAGTTATATATCATACTACATCTGGTGTAGGGTGGGCTAAGGTGGGTTAAGTTGGTGTAAGGTGGGCTAAGGTGTGCACTGTTATGAAGCTGTTATGCTGGCCCAAACAACCATGATTTACCTTTTTATTTACATGTTTCTGACAGCAAACCAATCTGACGAGTCACAGAGGCATAGAATTCCAGTTCCATCGCAGCCAGGCACATCACAATCCAGTACATCACAATCCAGTGCAATCCAGAGCACCAGAAGATAGTCTCAGGGTACAGGTCCCAAAGGGATCCAGGAGTGGAGCTACTGGTGGGGCAGTAAATGTTCTGAAAAATGGTCTTAATTGACAGAAGAGATGTTTACAGTTGTTCTAAAACAGCTTTTAAACTAGATCTTTTCAATAATGAATGTTCATTCATCACAGAAAGGGATGAAAACTTATTTATCTGCCTGTCTGCTCTGTCAGTGCAGATCTTCACTGGGGTGTGCTGGAGATTTTAGGGAGGGGTGCGCACTCCCCTGCACCCCCTAGAAAATCCACCTATGAAACATTTTTGCAACACACTAGTCTGTTAATAACCTGTTATTATGCTCCCAGGCCCTCGCAGTGGATGATTTAGCATGTGCCATGCAACTTGGACATTCTCCCCTCCCTTGTCTGATCTTACACGAGATGGTAAGCCATAAGTTTCAACAGCATCCATGAGTGCTGTTAACACTGTATCTGCTCTGTTGTTGTTTGATGCAACTAGATACACAGGTATTCTAGAATAGCCATCGATCCCCCCATGAATAACAATCCTCCACCTGTATAACATAGAATGATTAAAAATGATTGACAATTACTGTCTAGATGGTCGAGTGGTGTATCACTCCAAAAAAAGCATACAAGATTTTGGGATTTTGAAAATCCTACAGGGATTTTTGTGGGATTTTTTTTTATTTTTATGGGATTTTTGTGAGATTTTTTCGGATTTTTGTGGGATTTTTTAGGATTTTCAAAGATTTTTCAGAGATTTTTGTTACTTTTGGAGATTTTTAGGGATTTTTCAGGGATTTCTTTTTTGCATGGTGTATGAGATTTTTTGGAGTGATACACCCCTCATAGATGGTACAGTGTACTGTATATTTCACAATAAACTGTATTAAGCAAGATATACAGCTGATTTTACCATGCTAAGTACTTGAAGATGTTTACAAAAAGAGAAGGGTAATAGTAACCAAAAACTTAGTCCTTAACTATAAACTGTATGGACTGGAAACTCTGTTAGCAAGAGGTATACATGTATACGAGTATAGGACAGCTATAAAAAAAAATTTGACTGTTGCTTACAATATCTCGTGTGTCTTGATTGGTGTACTGTACACTAATTAGACTTGACTTGACCTCCTTGTTGTCTTGCATAGTGTGGGAACAAAAAAGCCAACAAATCATATGCATTGGACACATTTTTTTTAGTGTAATATGCAAAAATCATGACAATGTATGACTTTTCCTCTAACTAAGGTCAACAGTGACAAAGCAGAAAAAAGAATTTCTTTAGAATTCCTTATTGTTCCATTATAGCTCATGTGTGGCTTGGGGTTTTATGCTTATATGCTTAGCGCACATGTATATTAATTTGATTCCATGGGACATGTTAGGGGGGGTGTGTAAATACCTCTGTGTGAAAATTTTGGCATATGACAAATATGAAATTTGTCCCTGCATTATGCCTGTTTTTCTTTGGTCCGTGTGTACCAAGCTTAACATCTTACATCAGGCTAAATTGCAATTTATATTGAGCTCTACCTAATAAGCTTATGGTTCCCATCAATATGCACAAACTTAAAGGACCTGGTCACTGTTCTTGACAATCGGTCCATTACACCAACTGGATCGGTCCTTATTAATGACTCCCTTATTCTATGAAGTTGAACCCGATGTCCTTTGCCAATGAGGAAGCCTTTCGTTAATCTAGCTGATACCAATATTGGGATTTAGATTTTGTGCTTCCCGGACAAGTTCATCAAGCTGCTCATCACTGATAGTGCTATAAGTAGCTGTAAAACATAAACAAGTATATACCATATTTATTCCAATAAACACCCTGGGTGTTTGGAAAAATTTAACTATAAATTTGATATTTCTGTTATTTAAATGAAAACAACACACAAATGTTCACAAAATCTATCATATTCTTAAAGGCAAATATAATCACTTTGACATCAAATAATAATAATAAACTTCAAAAAAGCCTTGTGTTTAAACTTGTTAGAAAATAGAGCACTGCCATTAATTTTTTGTTTAACAATTTGTGTTTACAGGTACTGTATGTTTGGACGTAGTGTTTATTAGGATATTAGGAGAGAGGTCCGTTTGTTATTGGAGGAGGGTGTTCCTTGGGTCATTCATTAAATATGTGCACCCTTCCCCTCTGAGGGATTGCTTCTCAAACCCCTTAGAATAAAAAAAAATATTAGATTCTCTCGGATGGGTTCATACATCGTTGACCCTGGCCCTGTGGATGTCTCCTTTCCCCCCTAGGATGTCTCATTGTCTCATTTAAATCACTTTCCCTCCAACGATATTTCTTTTTCTTCAATTAGTCATGTGGATTAGCGTCAAATTTTCACCGGATCGTTACAAGAGTGACAAAAGCAACAAACTTGGTCCAGATGTTCCTTATGGCCTACTGATAAAAGTTAGAGTAGGAGCCCAGCGAAATTGGGGCGTCTTTGTCCTAAATTAAGGGGTAAAGGAAATGGCTACCTTGATTGAAAGCCTGGTTACCAAGCCAGATATAAAAGTAAATAAAAACAAATCTTTCGACCACGGGAATATATGATTTCATGGAAAATTTTCATAATGAATGAACTTTAATAGCAACGAGTCATTCTCTAGTGTCATATGCATAATTTCCTCTACCCAGCATGCACAGTGCCATTTACGAAGGCTCACAATTACTTTTAACCAGTGAACAACCAACGAATCATTCCCCACCTTAGAAACATTCTGATTCTATTAGAGACAAAAACTGTTCCTATTCGCTATCTACTGCATTTGCATTTGCAGAGAGGTGTGCATTTCAGATGCGCTTTGAAACACTTGCACCTATCACAGCGTCCTCGGCACGAACACTTGATGAGCTCTCTGCAGGCTCTTGAGACTTCTGGGAGAAGCATCCACACTGGTGACCAAGTGCTTTCCACTTTCTTCCATCCGAATTGTTCAGGAGTTGGCACATCGGGCTGTGGCTGGTCACTGGTTGTCCAAATGCTCGCCTGGTAGACAGCTCTTAGAACGTGTCGAAGGAGCACATCCTGGACGGAAAGAAGAAAACAATATTATTATAACTTATAATATATGAATTATGTATGATGTTTACTGTGTACATACCTGTGTCGGGGGTAGCCTTTCTATCGCCCTATTGTTCTTACAGAATATTTCCATTCGAGCTGCGTTGACAGAGGACAAAGGACTCAGCTTGTCATACATGATGACGATGAAACGCTCTATCTTCGCGAAGGTTTCAGACCCGACGATGACTGACTGGAAAGGTAGAGATGCTAAGGCGACAAAGGTGTTAGTTACTTCAGGGTACATCTCCCATGCCTTCCAGGCAGACTGCTTGCTCTTACCATAGAAGCAAGAGGTGGTGTCACAGCCAGTTAGTGCATGAAACACCGGTAGGGATTTTGACTTTGGTTCTCCAAGGCAAACACATATGGCATTGATGCTGAGGAAGTTGAAGTGACGGCCCATTCCAAAGGCAACCCAAATATCAGTTTCAGGATACTGATGCTGAATGTCATAGAACTTACCGATGAGGATGACTACAACATCACTGTCGACGGTTCTCACCACAACAGACTTTGCTTCATGGGACCTGAGGGCGTGTAATACATGAATTACGATTCGCGTGTCCGCCTCCTCGTGATTACATGGCGGCATTGGAATACTTGGACCGATTGATATCACAGATGTACCTATAAGGCATAATACACAATTATCACAACTATTGCAATCACTTGATTTATTATAGGTAAGTTAGTTACCTGAAGTGATATAAATTGCTTTCCCGGCTGGCCATTTGTATGCTTTAACTTTGGCTGTCAAGAAGTCAAACAGCTCCACCTTGTTTGCAGGGTCGCGTAGAAACTCCATCCATTTATGTGGCATCTTCGTTTGAGCAGAAACCTTTCTTCTCACTCCTTTGCCTCTCTTTTCTCTCGTAGCCTCTTTTAAGCTTTCGGGACGGTATGCGTCCCACACGATATCGGTTCTACCACTCTGTGATGCTTGATGCAGGATATGAGGGAGAAAAACCTCATCAGCGTATTGGTTAAAGGTGGAAACTCCGTTGATGGGGAGAGAATGCACAACTACTGCACCATCCAGGATTCTGCAATCAAACTCTTTGCCAGGCTCGGGCTGGTCGGCTGGCTGCAAAAACTTCAAGACATCTGACTTCGCACTTGGCAATCTGAGATTTCCACAATCTGAAATTGAGGGTGGAAACGACTGTACCTCGTGCGCAAAGAACTCTTCCATATCACTATCTCCATTCTGCATCGCAACGTACAACTGAGCGAAGAGAGTAACGTTGTTTTTCAGAGTTACAATTCGTTTCCCTTGTTTGGACAGGGTCTTTGTGCGTGGCTTTCCAAACAGTGGAAAGTTGTTTTTCTTGATGGTCTCATGGATTGACTTCGTGCGGTCGATTATTACATTTTGCATATAATTCTGGTATTGCTGCTTCCCAGTCGCTTCAAGATTGAGTAACGTCTCAGCTACTGCTTCCTTGGCACAGTCTCTACAGTCAAGAGTCAACAGCTCTGGAAAATCGTCCGTGAAGGTGTTTCCCATCTTGATGATCACTTCAGAGAGACTGCTCGCTTGCTTTTGAAACCTCACTTGAGCTGCTCTTCCAGTTTCATGGTTTAGATGATTCTGATGGTCATCTGGATCATCATTGCCAAGGTACTCTTCTTCAAATTGCCGCAACGTTCTAGAGAGTTCGGGACCAGACAGCATCCATCGTCTGAAAAAAGATGCAGAATATATCATTATTGAGATGGGAACAGCTTTTTAAAATAAATTATACAAGGAATTAGTTGCGTAAGAATTTCTAGGTTTAGAAAAACAAAAAGCAATAGTATGCACCTTAACGCAGTAGTATTTTCGGTGAGTCCTACTGCACCACCGTCGCCTTTAACAAACTTGTTCTCTTGCTCATGCGCCTGGTCTAGAGGGATCGCTGAGAACTTTCTGTTTGTTTTTGAGAGCACCCAGTGTCCTTTTTCTTGAAACTCACTCTTGATTGCAGTTGGTAGGGACTTCATGTCCCTGACATGAATAGGTGCCCATCGAGCATAATTCACGTGATCCAGGGCAAAGAAAAGAGGGATCAGCTCGTCCAGAACTTCAACATATAATGTAAAGTTCCTTTCTCTGCAGGCTCGTACAAACAAGAGTATGAGAGTCTCATATCGCATGATTATATCCCAATACTTGAAGGTGGGACTTCGTTGCCTCATGTTATTTTCCCACGACGCAAAGGTGCTGTCGTCGTCATGTTCAGCTTGATAGTGAAAGGCATCTTTCTTCAGTTTGTGAAGTACAAGAAGAGTTACCTGATGAGCATGTCTGCAAAAAAGATACGTTTTAACAGATGTAACTGAATAAAAAGTCTAGATTAACTAGCGCAAAGTTGTCACTATAGGGGAATATGATTATATGAATTTACTGCATACCTTGTTCGCGTAAGATGGGACACTTTCAAAAAAGCGTCTGCAGTGCCAGATGAAGCAACATCTGCATCAGCAAGGGCTGTAGTCCATCCTGATTTTTCTAGCAAATCGCCGAGAGTATTCCATAATGCCATTTCCATGTGCAACCCGCCAAACATCACAACGTAATTGTTCTCACCGTGAGTTGTAGGATACCTCCACTGGACAAGTTTTGCCAAAGCAAATAAAGGCTGGTCGACTGCCATGACTGGTATTTGCCCAGGGTTAAGAAATGTTATGGATTGACGTAGCACGTCCATACCATGCTTCGCCATAGCTGGCGTAGCGGCTTTTTCATAAAAAAGCGGCAGAAGAGAAGTGATTGCATGAGGTTCGTTGGGAGGAGGCTGCAGCGATGAGTGGTAAGCTGCCCGTGTTATGGTGTCCTCAGCATCCACGGGGTCTTTGCTCAGTTTTGACATCGCATGTGTAACCCATCGATCTTCTTGTGTTATTGCATCGGTCAAGGTGGCTTGTACTGTGGTCATCTGACGTTCTGGTACTGATACAGTATTTGTCTTTAGCTCGGTAGGAGGTACAATGCAATATTCGTCTGGGAGAGCGTGCTGTTCAGTTCCAGTAGGTGGAATAGTTAGTGGTTCTCTTTCTTGACCCAGAACTTCCTTTGTCGGAAACTGAAATATACTTATCCCAGTTCCATGAAATGACGAGGCTGAAGTTGTTGAGCTCGGGTTATGGTCGATGTTGTCAAGGGCACCAACAGAGAATATGCCCTTTCTCAAACAAGCAGGCGTAACACATCCATCTTCCTTGAAACGCTCACTGACAGAGGTAGCCAGCCAATCCTCTATTTCTCTTATGCGGTCATAGGACACACTAATCCCCATCTGAAAAAGCTTGGTTACAAGTGTCTTACTTCTTGTCATTGCGTGAATGTTCAATCCAAGATACAATGGATCGGAAGAGGCGGCTCGCGCAATAAGGAGTGGCGTGTCTCGGACGTCTTAGAACTGCAGGTTCTCTTCTTCGTGTTGAACATGATTGTTTGACATATGGTAAGACATGCCTGAGATTCATTTTTCTCTTGCTCTTTAAGGTTAAGTCCATTAAGTATCATAGCGACAAGTGACTTAAGACTAGAGGGTACCGAGTTTTGCTGGCACCCGATTTGGAAACAACCAGAGAAATTAAATCCTTTGTGAGCAAACAAATCATCTCTAACAATCGTTGCTGCTTTTGCTAGAACAGCAGCGTCATCGGAAAAGTCTCTCGTTTTAAGTGCTTCTTTAAGTATATTGCGCATTCCTTCCTTGAATACAAACACCATGTTCTTTCCGTCATGCTGCTCTTGAGCATCTTCTAAGTGTTCTAGGAGAGCTTTCTTTAACCTTGTTTTGTTCACCGTTTTAGTAACTCCTAAATCTTTAAGTCGACCTTCAAACAAGGAATGAAGCTCAGACAGTTTGAAAAACTGAGTTCCTTCTTCAACAGATTTCTCAATAAAATTAACTAACTCTATAAAAGCTCGACACTCATTGATCTTTTCGTCATCTGTCTCAGAAATCTTGCTCTTTTTCGACAAGAAAGATCTATAGTTGTTCCTGAATGATGTAAGACAGGATAAGTGATACTTGGCTTCTATTGCTACAAGGTCTCCGCCAGAAATACGAGACAGTAACTCAAAATCTCCAACTTCTGACGCTATCTGACGAAGACTTCTATCGGCCTCAAGGGTGGTAAAATTGTGAAGCTTGTCGTTAGAGTCAGTGGTGCAGAAGATACAATTCCAGATACTGTCCGAGGTTTTTTTACGTTTAGATGTCCCTTTTTTTACTTCTTCTGGTTCAGCTTCGGGTTCGTTTGCCCTTTTTCTTCGCTCTATAGCCTCTTTTGCTCTGATAACCTTAGATTTGGTGAATTTTAAATTGCACAACTTATGCCATGAAGCACGATTTTGTATTAGATCATCGACGATTGTATCTTCGTCAAGTTGAAGCTGACACGGCAGAGCATCAATTGAGCGCAGCTCCTTTACGTTGTTCAAAAATGTAGCATAGACATCACTACCATTGGCAAGATGCCGTGGGTCATTTAACGGTCGACATTTTAAAGCATCGGCTTTAGTTTCCTGGCATATGATACAATTATCCCAGTTGAATGACATGGAAAAAAGATAGGCTGTCCGACTTTACTTTTTACTTATGGCTGACACAAAATTCATCTATAATTTAATCAAATTTTATCATTAAGTTTGGCAAATGTGGTTTGCTTACAAATAAGACTATTATTGTTATGATAAAATACCGTATCAACACGAAAGAAGAGTAAAATTGCTCTAAATACTTACAGTTCTTGCAAGTTTGCATGTTGGCAGCCATTTTGAAACTGACCATGGCCGAGCGAGGGCTGGGAGCGATACTTCAAACATCTATTTAGTGTACATAAGAAACGTCCTAAAATCCATCGTTTGTACTTAAAACAATATATAATCAATAAATATAGCAAAATACACTTACAGTAAGTATCATTTACAATTTCCAGCTTAGTATTAAAAACATCATTTATATCACCACAGGTACCCCAATTCGTATATTTGGATAAACTTTTATTTATCATATAAAGAGTTCAAGGGGGAGTTAGCTTGGGCTCCTACTCAAATATTGATAAGGACGCTATAACGTGCATTTGTGCCAATTTTGGTGCTTTTGTCACTTCTGTCACGATCATTTCGCTAATCCACATGACTAAATTACCCTCTTGGAAATGGATCTTTTCCCTCTGATTTCATGGGCTACCTCCCAGGAAAAAATTGTATACAATACTTCCCTCTCTTCCCCTCTGAATATCCAGACCACTCAATAGGCCTAACGACCATTATTCTTATTGGTGGAGGGGGCATCTATTTGATAGGGGGTGTCTACAGTATTAGCATAAATATGGGTGTGATCCATATTCTTTTGCTACGGTTTCTTTAATGTTTTCGAAATTGCTAGATACATATTACAGAAACTTACCTGCTACGCTTAGCCAGCCCAAAAGAGCGCATTCGTCGCTCCAAAGTTCTTTTGCTTACCCCCAGCATGTTGCTGATATCGCCAACTTTAAAACCTTGCTCCAATAGGAAGTTCTCTTGTCCCTCGTGTATGTCATAGGACGGTTTGCCACGTGTCCCAGTATATACTTTTGGAGCAAAGGCATTGGGTCTGTTGGTGAGGCCTGTTTTTAACGTCGATACCAACATTTACGAGAATTCGCTTTAAAACGTCAAGCCTAAAAGCTATACCGTCAGCGCAATCTGGGTCATTACGGCCGTCTAATCTGGATAATAAATCTTCGACAATAGATAGCGCACTAAGGAGATCAGTACTTTCATGAAGTTGAATAACGCCAATGGCCTGGGCGCTAGTGATTTTTACCGGGGGGTGTCATTACTTGACGTTAATTAATATTGGCGGACATTTGCAATGCGATGTTTATTATCCGCCAATATTGAATATTCAACTAGTTTTCAAATTTAGGTACCGATGCGTTTTCAACATATTTAGAAACTTCAACTTACACATTTTCAGGTACTATTGTGTATTCAACATATTTCGAAACTTCAAATTGCGAAAGATGTCCGTTTGATGAAAGACTTCAATTCGGGTTATTTGTTAAAATTGAGAAACTTGTTGAAAGAACAAAGTTCAATTTCCGCGATATGCTGAAATTGACATGTTCAATGTCCATTTTAACTTGAATGACGAAAACATGTTGCATAACAACAAACATGAATATTGGCGGTGATCTAACGCCATAATATGTGGGGCCAGTTTATGGCGCACAGTGGGAATTCCAACTGCTCTTTATGGGTGCGAACTTTGGAACCATCTGACAACAGATGAAACAACTTCTTTATTAGAGAGGAGCCAACGATTTAATGCCAAGTGCATTCAAGGTCTTAAACCAAATACACGATCAGAGGCAGTTATACTGGAAGCCTGGGTTTATGGTCCATGGAAGGGCAAATCGATAAAGCCAAGCTATTGTACTTTAGTCGATTATGTCGTTCAAGCGTAGGCATCACATCAAAGCAGGTATTTGTTACCCGTCTTTTTTCATACCTTGCCGATCCAACAAAACAGCGTCTTGGCCTTATTTCGGATATTATCCGAATACTAAAGAAATACAATTTAATAAGTTATTTAACAACTTATACTGACGAACTGTTCTTCCCAACAAAAAACACTTGGAAAAGAATTGTCTATGATGAAATAAGAAAATACGAGATCGAAAAATGGAAAAGCTGCATGATAAACAAAGAAGGACTTGGTTTTTACAGGGAAATTCATACCAAATTGAAACCATATCTGGGAATTCGCCAAAAGACATCCTTCTGAAAAATTGTTAATAGTTATGCTAGTAACAGTGGCGGATACAGGATTTTTGCACGGGGGGTGACTATAAGGTGCTCAGTTGTTTCTTTCAGAATATTTAACAAGGGCACGCGAGCGGGGGGGGGCAGGCAATACTTACTACGTGCATGAGGAGAGGGGGCGCCGAAGGTGCGACAAACTTCCAGGGGGGTTCGGGGGCATGCTCCCCCGAAAACATTTTGAATTTTAGAGTCTCTGAAATAGCATTTCCTGCATTTTGAGGGGGATTTGAAAGAGTTTTGAGGGATATAAATTACCAAACAAAATACCCAAATATATGAATGCACCATATGTCGTCATTGTCGTGGACTCATGGGGATAAGTTTTATACGTTTATGTTCCAAAATTACTATGTGTATTCAGATTTCAGATTGAGATTGTATACAATACGTCTATATAATCGTGATTCTTACTGTTTTAAAATTGGGGTTTAAATTTACAAGATATTAGCGTATCATGATGTCCAATCTTATTGCAAAGGAGAGGCCATAGCTACGGCCTGTATCAATAAGCATTGTTATACAATATAATTTATGCACGTTTTACACACGAGTGACTGTTGTGATTTGTATAAACAGCTGTTAGTGTATCGCTGTATAATCCTGTATTGGTTGGGACAGGGAAGGGGGGGAGTGACTAGTCACCCAGTCACACCACCCACCCCACCCCCTGTATCCGCCCCTGAGTAAATACTTTTTTTGCGGAAACGTACCCGAAATCTTCAACTTGTGGACACACAGTGACATCATTCCTCGTTGCATTTTCTGTAACTCACAAATGTGGAACATCAACTACCATTTTATTATGTCGTGTACACATTTCAATACTTGGCGAAACAAAATGTGGGATGAAATCATTGACGAACTTCCAGTAGATATTCTAGTAAGATTTCATTCTCTAGATGACGTTGAACTCTATGAGAGTATTATTAGTGGACAAATTCCTGTTCGTAGTGCAAATGCAACCTTAATTGATAAATTCAATTTAATTGCACTAAAGCACATTCGGAAATTATTGAGACCATGCGCCTAATTAATTTTCCTATACTAGGTAAATTGCTAAATTATTTATTTGTTAAAGTACTTATTTACATATATTACATTTAAAATTTTTTGCAAATATCTTCAGAATTGGAGGAATTAAAATCAATCCATCTATCTATCTATCAGTAAAGTACAATACTAATTAACGCACAAGACGTTTATAGACATGTTCTGCATACATGCATGTCTTATATACATACAGTAATCTGTTCACTTGTCGCAGTTCCAGCAAATTCCGCAGTTACTTTTCTCAGGTTATTAATTTCCAAAATATTTTAATTTTATATAATGTGTAACGATGACGTCCTTTAAACAAAAGAATTCTTTTTGCAAAACAAAGAAAATTAATAATTTTCAGTCTCCAGCTGAGTAATCTCAACACCGTCCTTGTTCTTTATACCGATAACGCCACTTAGAGCATTTTCACGTCTTCAGGACGACGTCAACGACCAAAAGATGAGAACTGTTGCTTGAGATTGACTTCAATACTAGCACTACAATTATTTTAGCAATACTGAGGCGTTTTGGAAGTAATTAAACTAGCTTCAAATATCAAATATAATAGTCAGTTAAACAGTGTTTCCGCGTTGGCACGAATTACAATTAAAATTCCTTGAAATTTTCTAAAAGTTTCCAGTGTTTTCAACATCACTCTCTGCCCACGCACGCTCTAGTATTATCAATAACACTTTAATATGTTTACTTATGAACACTTTAATATATTTACTTATGAACACTTTAATATATTTACTTATGAACACTTTAATATATTTACTTATGAACACTTTAATATATTTACTTATGAACACCTTAATATATTTACTTATGAACACTTTAATATATTTACTTATGAACACTTTACTATATTTACTTATGAACACTTTAATATATTTGCCTATGAACATTTTTATATATTTACTTATGAACACTTTAATATATTTACTTATGAACACTTTAATATATTTACTTATGAACACTTTAAATATATTTGCCTATGAACACTTTAATATATTTACTTATGAACACTTTAATATATTTACTTATGAACACTTTAATATATTTACTTATGAACACTTTAATATATTTACTTATGAACACTTTAATATTTTTACTTATGAACACTTTAATATATTTACTTATGAACACTTTAATATATTTACTTATGAACACTTTAATATATTTACTTATGAACACTTTAAATATATTTGCCTATGAACACTTTAATATATTTACTTATGAACACTTTAATATATTTACTTATGAACACTTTAATATATTTACTTATGAACACTTTAATATATTTACTTATGAACACTTTAATATATTTACTTATGAACACTTTAATATATTTACTTATGAACACTTTAATATATTTGCTTTTACGGCGAATGCATTCAGTCAATTAATGAAGTATTGCACGGAGGTGAATTACAAGAACTTCGCACGCCTTTTGAGTTTCTGGAACAATCGTTATTATTATATACCAAGTGTCAAAGTTCGTGTTTTCTTGCGTCTCCAAACTTGGGTGGAGTGGGCAAGGGGGGATGAGTGGGCAAGGGGGGATGAGTGGGCAAGGGGGGAGGGTGCGTTGCCCACAAACTGCACAGAGGCTAAAGGTTAATTTTTGTCCAATTCGAGGCAGCACTTCACTTGCGATAGTAGCAGGATATGAGCTGATAGCCTGGACCCTGGTAGTAGGGATCAGATTATGCAAAAGCTCATCCGATAGCATGCCGTAATAATATGTTATGGAAGGGTGAATAATAGAATCCTCAAGTTATGGAGCAAAAACAAAGATTCGCTAGCCGAAGCAGCGATGAAATAGATAATTTACTCAAAGATAAAGACTCAACATCGACGAAAAAGGCCACCAAGCAAGCAGTTAAAATCTTAAGGGAATTTTGTATCGAAAAAGGACTTGCCGTCGAGTTTAAAAATCTTACAAAAGTACAACTCAACGAGCTTCTTCGACAATTCTACGCCAACACCAGAAAAAGAGACGGTTCGTTCGATAAAATTAAAACGTTTCATTATATTTACTTCAGTGATTTGATGTCTTTCTTTTTTTGTTTTCTTTGACACTTGGTATATAATAAAATACTTATTGACTGGGACCTTCGGCAAACAGTATGTTTTGTGGCCCCTCGACCGCTCGTTGTTTCTCGGTCCCAGTCAATAAGTTTTAAATATCTCACTTGGAACGCATGACGTTAAAAGTTAAGATTGACCGGTTGTTGCTCACATATGATGACCTCAAGTGCTGTGATTAAGACGAAAAAATCATGAATCTGGTATTACCAGTAAACTATAATTTCCAAATGAGGAATACCAGCGTTTTCAGTTTCTCAAAATATTGTCTCGTTCTCGAGAAATTTAAGTTTCTGAAAACATGTAAATTAGGTGCCTCACAGGGCCGTAGGAAGCTATTTTGTATTGGGGGGGCTGATGTAGCGAGCGTCGAAGACGCGAGATATCTAGGGGGTCCCGGGGCATGCCCCCCCCCGGAAAATTTTGGATTCTAGGGTCTCTGAAACAGCATTTCCCACATTCTGGGGCGAGATTTATAGCAAAATTTATAGCATAAATTTTATTTCCCTCTAAAACTTTACAGATTATCGCTAGTTTACAAATTATTGGGGGGGCTGAAGCCCCCCCCGGTGTCTACGGCCCTGCCTCACGACGTCATTTACACACAGGCAAAAATAAGATTAACTAAATAAGATTTACAAAATGAGTAATATATCAGAAACTATGAAGTAACAATAATTCAAACTTTGCACAATTAAGAATAGTTATGGCCTTATGGGGGGAAATATAGACACCGTTTGCAAACAGGCGCCTTCCATTTGTAAAACAAAACTGTTTATTTTTTCTCCATAAGACATGAATATTTGTAGACACACAGATATTGTATTTCGAATGTTTCCCTTATCATATTCTTTTGAATAGAAATTTATCAGTAATATGTTAATTTTTTAGCAAAAAGGCTCGTGTTTCTAAGCGGTTTCCGCAGCAACAAGATGCGCACCGCGGAGTGTACTTTTATGATAAACACCGCGACAACAACAACACGATAACAATAACACGATAACAACAACAGGATAACAACAACACGATAACAACAACACGATAACAACAACACGATAACAACAACACGATACTTGTGCAAAGTTTGAATTATTTCTACCTCTTAGTTTCAGATATATTACTCATCTTGTAAATCTTATTACTGTCGTGGCAATAGAAGCGTTCCTAAAATAATTGTGCAATTCGTTTGTTCAAATTGATCAATTCATTTGATGAACTTCCTGTTTATTATTGCTAAACTTCCTGTTTTGAATTTGATTGGTTCCCAGTTTTTGAATAACCAATAAGAAAAAGGATTATTTGCCAAACACCAATCAAATTCAAAACAGAATTCAAAACAGGAAGTTTAGCAATATTTTCATCAAATGAATTGTTCAACGTGAGGAATACAACTGCACAATTATTTTAGGAACGCTTCTATTGCCACGACAGTAACTCTGTTTGAGTAAACCTAATTTACATGTTTCAGAAACTTAAATATCTCGAGAACCAGTCAATATTTTGAGGAACTGAAAACGCAACTGAAAACGCCGGTATTTCTCATTTGGAAATTATACTAGATCCACGATTTTTTCGTCGTAGTGCCACTTTAAAAGATCGTGTAGGACATAATGAGCAACTACATCAGAGAAAATTGCTATTGCCATTGAGCACAAGATTGTGTAAATGAATATGGAAACGCTATATACCCGTCCACTTTTGAATGTTTAGAGAGACACAATTAAATATAAGCTATGCAGGATTCCCTAAAAACTCTTATTGCAAAGTTTAAAGTTTAAATTGTTGTTTGTCATGAACATTGTAAAGAACGAGGCAATTGTATATGATGAACTTGATAATCTCAGAACCTTAATAAGCGGTGAACATGTATTCTACAATTGTTGTACCGTTTAATTAGTGTAGTTTTAAAAAGTATTATACTTTTAACATTTGACGCCACGAGAAATTCAAAGAACTGAAAGAATAAAACCTTCTGTGTTCTGAAATTCTTTATGTAGACGCACTTTTAATATTTTACTCTTGGGACGATTTTACTCTGGCTTTACTCTGGCTATAACGCCAGACGATTTTACTCTGGCTAAAACGCCAGACGATTTTACTCTGGCTTTACTCTGGCTAACGCCAGACGATTTTACTCTGGCTTTACTCTGGCTAACGCCAGACGGCTTTACTCTGGCTATAACGCCAGGCGATTTTACCCGTCAAGGGAAGACCCTTGATCAAGGGGTTAACAAGTGAATTTGCTTCCTTCGCAGACATCAGTAGAATGACTCAGTTTATTAGTGACCCATGCGATCAAATACGTTGCCTTACGAATGTACTGAACCATTTGTTCAGAGCTATATGAGGTCCATGAATACTTTTGGTGAGTCATTCATTCTATCGCATGCGTCAGCGTGAGAAAAATCGTAGTACAAAATAAATCGCCTATGTAAACGGGACTTAAGAAACGTCAGTATTTTGTTATCAAATGGCAGTTTACCACCTTTTCACTTTGCTCGATCTAAAAACACTGCCTTTACTTTTTTGCAGCTAGAGACAGCGTGCTACAAGTACTTTCTTAACTGTAGATCATTTAATATGGCGTTAATGAAGTTCTCATAATACATTTTTACAGCGAAATTGGAGCTCTCTGCGGAAGGGTTCAATGGAGAGATTACAATCAATGGCGTCAAAGCCAGAAAATATCTCGTTATCAAGCGCGCTGGTAAAATTAACTTGAGGGTAAGTTGAATTACTTTTTGTAATTCTTAAAGTGCCTATGACGCGAAAATTTTGTTTGTCTTATTTAAAAGAACACTTAAAATGTCAAAGTAACATCTTTTGCAGTTTTTGGTTTCCTTCCTTCGTTCTTGAGATATTTCAGTTTGTTTGATATGCAAATGTAACATTTTTCTACACGGAGAATCTTGTAGTCAGATTTTTAATTATTTTTTTAAATCTAAATTTCCAGCCAATTTGACCAAAAGTTGAAAGACTTGGTCCTTGTTGTATCGTCAATCTTTTCACAAATTTTCATGAAAATCTGGACAGACAGACAGACAGACAGACAGACAGACAGACAGACAGACAGACAGACAGACAGACAGACAGACAGACAGACAGACAGACAGACAGACAGACAGACAGACAGACAGACAGACGGCTGGCTGGCTGGCTGGCTGGCTGGCTGGCTGGCTGGCTGGCTGGCTGGCTGGCTGGCTGGCTGGCTGGCTGGCTGGCTGGCTGGCTGGCTGGCTGGCTGGCTGGCTGGCTGGCTGGCTGGCTGGCTGGCTGGCTGGCTGGCTGGCTGGCTGGCTGGCTGGCTGGCTGGCTGGCTGGCTGGCTGGCTGGCTGGCTGGCTGGCTGGCTGGCTGGCTGGCTGGCTGGCTGGCTAGGCAGGCAGGCAGGCAGGCAGGCAGGCAGGCAGGCAGGCAGGCAGGCAGGCAGGCAGGCAGGCAGGCAGGCAGGCAGGCAGGCAGGCAGGCAGGCAGGCAGGCAGGCAGGCAGGCAGGCAGGCAGGCAGGCAGGCAGACAGACAGACAGACAGACAGACAGACAGACAGACAGACAGACAGACAGACAGACAGACAGAGGTTAGATAGATAGAAAACTTTATTTGGATACGGTAATTTCATCAGTTATAAACAACTGGTTTACATAAAAGCCGTATGAAATTTACAAAAAAAGAGAAAAAGAGAAAACTGCACACTACTTTATATTTACAAACTCTATATTAAAAATCTATATTTACAAACTCAATTTACCAATAAAACTGGGGAGTCTTGGCAAAAGTAATTAAGTCCTCGCTTAAAATACTGTAGTGATTCTATTTCACGTAATTCACCAGGTAAGTTATTCCAGTATATCCCCGCTCTATATCTAAATGATTTCTTTAAGTATTCTAATCTTGGTAATGGTAGGACAACCTTACTTTCACAACCTCGTAGATTATAATGGTTAGATTTGCACAATCTTGTAAATTGATCTGTTAAATACTGTGGAGACTCGTTATTCAGTACTTTAAACATTGTTGTCATCAGATGTTTGTATCTACGGGTGGTAAGATTGTCCCATTTTAAGGTGTTTAGGATATCATGCGACCGAATTTCAAAATTTGATTGAGTGATGATCCTTGCAACTCTGTTTTGAAGTCTCTGTAGACGATTTAGAAACTCAAGATTTGCATTTCCCCAAATTTGGTCACAATAGTCAAATAAAGGTAATATGAATGACTTGTAAATTATAATTAATGTTTGTCGTGGCACAAATGCTCGAATTTGTCTAAGTCCAGCAATTGCTGAAGAAATTTTTTTCGATAATTTATCAATGTGAGTGGACCAATTTAGTGTTTCGTCAAAATGAACTCCCAAAGATTTACATTCTTTAACCCTTCTGATGGGGATACCACCAATATGTAAAATTGGCGAAAGAATATTATCAAGTTTATACTTCGTCCCAATCACAAGGTACTCTGTCTTAGTGACACTTAGGCTTAATTTATTGGCGATCAGCCACTGATAAACTTCATTCAAATCATGATTCAAACGAGCCTCAATGTCACTAATACATTCACCAGAAACCGTAATGTTGGTATCATCTGCATACATTCTAGGTATGCTATGATGGAGCGAAGCTGGCAGATCGTTTATATATAACAAAAATAACAGTGGGCCTAGGATTGATCCTTGGGGTACACCACATGACAATTTTGATGAATTGGAAAGATAACCATTTACACAACATTTTTGTTGCCTAGAGTCTAAATAAGACGTAAACAGTTTAAGCGAAGCGCCACTTACACCATAGGCCTGAAGTTTCCTTAACAAAATTTTGTGATTTACGGTATCAAATGCTTTTGCTAGATCTAAGAACACAACAACATTTAATAGACCTTTATCAACATTAGTATACCATTCATTTGTTGTGTCAATCAAAGCAGTAACTGTTGAGTGCAGTGGTCGAAAACCAGACTGATAACGAGTTATAATGTTGTTCTTAAGTAAATAGTCATGTAGGTGACCAGAGATAAATTTTTCAAAGATCTTTGCAATAACATTGATAATAGAAATAGGGCGATAGTTGTAAGCGTCGTCTTTCGCCTCTTTCTTGTAAATAGGTACGACTTTAGCCAATTTCCACTCACCAGGAAAGATACCAGTGGCAATGGATTCATTAAAGATATTGCACAATGATTTAGCAACCACTGGAAAAGCATCCCTAATGAGTTTAATCGGAATGTCATCTAAACCAGCTGCCTTATTGCCATTAAAACATTGGATAATTGATCTCAGATCATCCACAGTTATTTGTGGCAATTGAAAGGTAGAATTCGTAGGCTGGATATAGCTAAGAAAATCAGATGAAGATTGCGGGAGCTCGGAGGCAAGTTTAGGGCCAATTTCCGTAAAATGCTTATTAAACAAATCACACATTTCCTCAGGATTAGAAGTTTTTCCTGAATCAGTCTTTAGACTAGATATGGTAGGTTTTTGTGTTTCTTTTCCCATTATATTATTAATTGTGCTCCACATTACTTTAGTATTACCGGCATTAGACTCAAAATGCTTTTGATAGTAATCTTCTTTCGCTTTCTTTATAGCATTATTTGTCTGATTTTTTGCTTTTCTATATTCAGCCCACGACTCCCCAGTGTCATATTTAACTGCTCGAGATTTTAGAAAATTCTTACGATAAATTAACCGCTTTAAATTATTATTCATCCAGGGTGAAGAACAATTTCTTACTCTTTTAGATCTAAGCGGGGCATGTAAATCTGCAATCATATTGAAATTTGTCTTCCAATTGTCCCACATTTTGTTCGGGTCCTCATACTTATTCAAGGATTCCCATGACAATTTGCTGAGATCTTCTCTAAATTTCTGGGCATTATAATGTTTTAAAGATCTGTTTTTTACATACTTATGTTGATTACCTTTGCCTCTTGGGATAGAAATTTTCCTTACAGCATATATAAGTGAGTGATCACTAATAGCAACATGCTGAACACCAGAGGATACAATCCTCTGGGGACAGTTTGTAAGGAAAACATCAATTAAAGTTTTAGATGTTTCAGTAATTCGTGTTGAATCAGTGATTAACTGTTTGAGTTGGTAGGTCTCACACATTGCCATAAGTAATTTGGTATTGTTGGCTTCCGGTTTGAGAAAATTACAATTAAGATCACCCATTACTAAAATTTCCCTATTCTCAGCATCCAAACGAGTAATCACTGATTCGAATTTTTCAAAAAATGTAGCATCAGAGCTTGGGGGTCTGTAACATGTCAATATAGAAAATGGTCTACTATTAGGCTTATAAATATCGATACAGACAGCCTCCAAATCGTCCGGAATAAGATTTGGTCGATACTTAATCTCAATACAATTTCTGACATATAAACAGACCCCCCCTCCAAATCTAGATCTGTCCAGTCTGATAATATCGTAACCATCTAGTTTTACAATATTATCATTTATAGATTCATCAAGTCTTGTCTCATTTATGCGCGGATCAAATCGAAATGTCAACATCCCCCCCCCGGGCACACATGGGGAATTTGGATTTTTTTATTTTATATTGGTCAAATTCCCCACCTATGTTCTTTTCTCCCGTTCAAATATACCATGTTTTGGAAAAATTGGAGATCAAATGCCCCACCCTCAACGATTCTATACAAAAAATTGAAACAAATATTCGTTTAATGCGAACTCTGTGAACATAAACTTAAACATCAAAATCATTGTACATATCAGTTTCCAGAGTTGAAAATGTCTTAGTCCTTGCTTTTCTGTTTGTTTTCCCTTCTTGTTTCCCGTGCTTTCTGCGTACCAAGCTCTTTTGTGATAAGCTTTTTCTTTAAATGTTCCACCCAGATGGTCACTTCTACTTCTGATAGTAGACATCTCTTTGCAAGAGCTGGAATGTCTATTAATGGCTTCTCAAATTCACTTTTTATGATCTGACTTGGTGGCAATGCTCTTACTATTAAACTCCCCTTTGTTGTGCATTTGTGCACATTTGTGCATTTGTCCATATTTAAATAAATAAACGTGTGGCAATGCTTTTAAAAGTTTCGAGTGAAATCAGAAATCGCCGCTATCGTTGGCAAAACATTTTGGTTATTGTCACTGAGTATAGACATGGACAGTGAACATTTCAGTGAACAGTAAGAAAGTTTCTTACTTTCAAAGATTTGTTTTAACCTGACCAGACCGTTTTCTTCCAGCCACTCACAAACAAAAGAAATATTTTGACCAGAAAAATCTGACAAATTCGCCGCCGCCATTTTGAACAGAATCTGTTCAAATTCCCCACCCCCCTAGCAAATTCCCCACCCTCCACTGGGTTAGAGCGTCAAATTCCCGCCACCCTAAAATGCCGAACGATCAAATTCCCCATGTATGCCCGGGGGGGGATGTTGACATTTCGATTTGATCCGCGCATTATAGCTAGGACATCTGGAATTTTATCAGACATCAAAATACGTAATTCATCAATATGTTTAACAAGACTTGTAATATTGAGGCAAGCTAATGAAAAACCTCTTATTTTAGGCATAATAATTGTATCAACTAGATTACTTGATTTATTACCTGCGGTTGATATAAACGAGGACTTCACAGTATTACTATTAGTTGCCATATTACTCCCCAGATTAAGTCAATTTAGTTTCTTAATATGTTCAATTAAATTTACTGCCAACTTGGTCGTACCTGATCGATTCAGATGTAGTCCTCCCTCGTTTAAGCATGACTGGTTTAAAGATGAATTGTCTATGTAAACCCACTGCTTATCCTTACAAAGTTGTTTCAGAAAACCATTTGTTTTGTCGATACGAGATGCTACATTTTGATCATCTGATCTGGCGATTATTCCCGAGATACCTACTTTGCAGTCCGGCAACTTACGTTTAACGGTTTTGCCAATCTCGATTATATCATCGGCCAGCTTTCGTGGAGAAGTTGATTGAAGATTATTTGTTCCAACATGCAAAAAAATGGCATCTGGGTTTTCTTTAATAGCTGGATTGACATAGTGGGACATGTCATCAACTGTACATCCGTTAAAATTTCTAACTTTAACGACAGAAGATTTAGACATCTTTCTTCCCTCAAGATGTTTAATCATGGAGTCTCCTAGAATCATCACAGTTTTCTTCTTTACATTATGGGACTGTGTACTGCCTGATGGCGACATTTGACTTTGAGACGAGGGTTGTGATGTAGAACTAGGCTTTTTATCTTTGAACTCTTTCTTATCCTTTAGCTTTGATCCAGATTTCTTCTTAACAACTTTCACCCAACTAACAGCTTCATCTTGACTTGATGTACTTTCCTCAAGGGAATTTCGTGAATCCAACAAATTTTGGTTGTCTTCGTGAAGCAGTCTTATTGTGGTGATTAAGCTGGCTTTCTCTGTTTCGAGTTCAGATACTTTCCTCGATAATCCCACATTACTTTGCTTGATAAGTAATAACTCTTCTTCCAGTTCCTTTACTTTCTGGTTGTCCACAGTTGTTGTAAAACAAGGCGTATCCAATGGAGGAGAATTCATTTGCATAATATCCTTCGAGACAAGAATATCGTTCAAGGTTTTGACTTTTTCCTGTAGGGCTTCTAGTTTCCACATAAAATTGTTGCAACAGCACATTGATTTATGTGGTTGGTGAGAGTCGGCAGATCGAGTAAAACTAGAAGTTACTTCATTACTGGCTCTAGGATCTTGCATTGAATTCAAGCCATTTACCTCGTCAAGTTGAAGCAACATGGCGTCGTCGTCATCAATACTAGATTGATTTACCTGATTGAATTTTGCCTTGCATAGTTTCTCTCGAAAATTTCGACCATTAGATCCTTGGAAAACGATTCTACTAGTTGTCGAGTACCATTTAATTATCGTTTCATCAATCTTGAATGAATAAAGGTTATGCGATTTGTCGTGATTCAACGTCTCGCAGTTACCTTCGTCATGATCACAAGAGTGACAAAGAATTGTTTTCGTCAGTTCTATAAGATTGGTTATATTTCCTTTCCATTCAAAATATTCCTTCTCTTCGACATACTTTAAATCATCTAACAGGTCCTGTAGATCTTCACATGACTTAGATTTTGTTGAAGTGACGGAGCACTTTTCTGCTTGACTTTCCGCCATCTTGTCAGTCAGAGGACGAGAGAGAGAGAGGAAAACATAACATGAGGTGAAAGCTTAAATATAACATGACCGCCCATCAACCATAAACCCTAATGTCATTTTAAGTGTACTTTTAAATTAGACAAACTTAATTTTCGTTTTTAGATACATTAACCTTCAGTCAAATGAAATATTTTCTAATCATGACGAATCAACATTTTTTGCAGAAGAAGTGGAAAAAGTCAGCAGTATTTCTTGACGTTCTTAGTGGAAATACAGGATTTCGTTCATTTATGTCCAAACAACATCCTAAATATTACCTGGCCATCACAAACTCAGGATTGGTGACAACCAGCACGGATAAAAATAACAATGACGTACAATTTGCCGTATTTGCAACTTAAACTAAAAAGATTAATACAGTGCTTAGAGTTAAAGTAACATTTAAAACGCGAATAGGATAGTTTTAACAGATTCAGAAATGATTCGTTGTGTAATATATCAACAACGATTTTGAGTGTTTCACCAGGGGATCCAAACACGATAAAACACGATCTAACTAACCCCTTTACTTTTTGACCGATTTTGGTAATTTTTTCAAATTTTGAAATAAGGTCAAAAAACGACAATCACACATAAAACCTTTTTCTGCTTCTGGAGCAACAAGGAGGCTTTAGTTGTGCTAAATATGCATATTTTAGCCTTATTTATAAAGTTGAAAAAATTGTCAAAATCGATCAAAAAGTAAAGGGTAACCCCTTTAGATTTTGACAGATTTTGGCCATTTTTTCAAATTTTGAAATAAGGTCAAACACGATAATTTAGCAAAAATAAAACCTTTTTTGAGCTTCTAGAGGAACAAGGAGGCTTTATTTGTGCTAAATATGCATATTTTAGCCTTATTTCAAAAGTTGAAAGAAAGGCTAAAATCGTCAAAAAGAAAAGGGGTTAGTTAGGCTTTAGGCAATTATATACTTATTAGAGGTGGCCGCTTAATAGAGTGACGCCAACAATGGGCCTTGGGTGTTGTCAAATGTTCTTTTATTAGTATAGGTAATAGCATGGTTTCGAGTGCAATTTGGGAAAAACATGCACGAGTGAGTTTTTCAAAGACTATCAAAATTGCACGAGTCCGAAGGACGAGTGCTATTTTAGGTCTTTGAAAAACTCACCACAAGTGCGTGTTTTTTCAAAATTGCACTCGAAACCATGCAATTAGTTATTAATAATATACATGAAAATGTTAGACAAAATGTTCTTCCAGCTACGAATTTTCATACCACTCATTGCTCCACTTCTCGAAGCTTTAATGGTTGAAAACTGCTTCATTTTGTTCACTAAATACGTCAAACGTTTTACTCATAGCATCTAACCTCTTCTAGTCTTCTTGTAGGAACTTTTATGACAATATTAAAGCAAAATTCACTCTGTATTTCATCGAAATGTTCTTCGACAACTTTATGTTTTGGTCGCCATATTGGATTTTCTCGTCAAGGAAAACCATCCTTCAAAATCCGCATAGGAACGCATAGGCAGTTCATTGGCTTTCCGGTAGTTTCCGGTTGTTTATTAACCAATCAGAATGCTTAATACTCATTGAAATTTGCACTGTATTTCATTTTTCTGCACTGTATTACACCTTTCTGCACTGTATAGATCGTTTTCATCTGACGTCACGGCGGCCATATTGGTGTACCAAAACAATGAAATGGCGGCCATATTGGTGTACGGTATGGGAATTAGCTCTTTCTTATTCAAATATTTCGTATTGTTTCACCACCCCAATGGGGCCACCGATCACGTGAGTGAAAACGATCTATTACATTGAAATTGCACTCCTCTCGACCAATCAGGATGCAGTAATTTTGTCAAATGTTCTTTTATTTAATTCTAAAACACTGATAACAGTAACAAGTAGACTTGAGAGAATTCGAACCAACAAGTAGTTAACAAAACAGTTTTCAAAAACCGAAAAAGTAATAAAATGCAACACGTTCGATGTATGTAAATAGTTATCACAGTACATTTAGCACTCTTGTCGCTTCAATATTAAAACTCGTCCCAAATCAATCGTTTATCGTGTACAAATGCAATAGCATCTTTGCAGTACAATTCCTATCTTTCTTCCTCGGTCATCATGAGGCAATCATGCTGGCGCTGACTGGGGTGATCAATCTTACAGCCACAACAGTTTTCTTCGCATAGTTTCTCGATTTCAATGGCGATGGCGTCTGTGTTATGGTCTCTATTAATGGGAACAGCTTTTGGTAATCGACAACGGACACTTCATCGACATGTACTTGATTTCCCCAGGCTTCACATTTACGGTTTCTAGATCGTCGAGTATTCATGTTTCAGTTCTAAACGGCTATCATCAAACGTTCCAATCCTCCATCTAAAGCAGTGGCGCAACTAGGCATCTGGAGGCCTGTGGGATTGATTACTTCGGGGGCCCTTTCCGAAAAGTTTTGAATCTATACGGTCTCTGAAATGGCATTTCCTGCACTTTGCGGGCACTTTTGAGGAAACTCTAATCACTCACACTCCGATTCAAAATCTGTTAAAGTGGGCAGATTATTTAAATAGATTCATAACTGCATTCATTCCATTCCGCATAGCCTGCGCACAAACATTTTACCCAATCTCCGTGCATGGATTGGGTAAAAAGTCAGTGCACACTGCACATGCTAATAAGGGCACTTCTTTGCCGAAATTTCTGGGGGGTAAATCCTACCCCTTGTCTTATTTAAAAGAACACTTAAAACGACAAAGTAACATCTTTTGCAGTTTTTGGTTTCCTTGCTTCGTTCTTGAGATATTTCAGTTTGTTTGATATGCAAATGTCACATTTTTCTACACGGAGAATCTTGTAGTCAGATTTTTAATTATTTTTTTAAATCTAAATTTTCAGCCAATTTGACCAAAAGTTGAAAGACTTGGTCCTTGGTGTATCGTCAGTCTTTTCACAAATTTTCATGAAAATCTGTGCTGTGTTTTATGAGATATCCTACAGAGACAGACAGACAGACAGACAGACAGACAGACAGACAGACAGACAGACAGACAGACAGACAGACAGACAGACAGACAGACAGACAGACAGACAGACAGACAGACAGACAGACAGACAGACAGACAGACAGACAGACAGACAGACAGACAGACAGACAGACAGACAGACAGACAGACAGACAGACAGACAGACAGACAGACAGACAGACAGACAGACAGACAGACAGACAGACAGACAGACAGACAGACAGACAGACAGACAGACAGACAGACAGACAGACAGACAGACAGACAGACAGAATGACACACAGGTACAGACAAAAACATAACCTCCCACAATGGAACCATAAACCCTAATGTCATTTTAAGTGTACTTTCAAATTAGACAAACTTAATTTCCGTTTTTAGATACATTAACCTTCAGTCAGATGAAATATTTTCTAATCATGACGAATCAACTTTTTTTGCAGAAGAAGTGGAAAAAAATCAGCGGTATTTGTTGACGTTCTTAGTGGAAATCCAGGATTTCGTTCATTTATGTCCAAATCACATCCTAGATATTACCTGGCCATCACAAACTCAGGATTGGTGACAACTAGCACGGATAAAAATAACAATGACGTACAATTTGCCGTATTTGCTGCAACTTAAACTAAAAAGATTAATACAGTGCTTAGAGTTAAAGTAACATTTAAAACGCGAATAGCATATTTTAACAGATTCAGAAATGATTCGTTGTGTAATATATCAACAACGATTTTGAGTGTTTTACCAGGAGATCCAAACACGATAAAACACGATCTAACTAACTCCTTTACTTTTTGACCGATTTTGGTAATCTTTTCAAATTTTGAAATAAGGACAAAAAACGATAATTTAGCACAAATAAAGCCTTTTTTGAGCTTCTGGAGCAACAAGAAGGCTTTATTTGTGCTAAATATGCATATTTTAGCCCTATTTCAAAAGTTGAAAAAATGTCCAAAATCGGTCCAAAAGTAAAGGCTAACCCCTTAGTTTTTGACCGATTTTGGTAATTTTTTCAAATTTTGAAATAAGGTCAAAAACGATAATTTAGCACAAATAAAGCCTTTTTTGAGCTTCTGGAACAACAAGAAAGATATAGTTGTGGTAAATATGCATATTTTAGCCTTATTTTCGAAAGTTGAAAAAATGACCGAAATCGGCCAAAAGTAATGGGTCCGAGGTACCAGTAAATAAGTGTTTTGTTATATATCAAGTGTCAAATGACAACAAAAATGTTGAGTAAAATCTTCAGACATTGTTTTTAATGAGAGAAAAATGGAGAAAATAAAGACAAACTGAACCTGACCATCTACTTCCGATTTTTATATTTTTCCCTAGGGAAAAATAGATGTAATGATATCCGCTGCCATGGGTTACGCGGGTAACATCACGATTTTCGGCCGGCACGCGAGGACCGCTCGCCCAATCAGAGAGCTAGAAAAACGGACTTTGACACTTGATATATAACAATAACACTTAAATCCCTGAGGTGCACAAAAAACACTCTTGCAGACATTTATCGTACTGACCCCCACTGATCTCAAAACAGTGGATAGTGCAACCTATTGTCCACTGGTTCATAAAATGAAGTCAGCTAAACAGTAAACAGAAATCAGCTTCTAATGGACCAAACATGCTGAAAAATGTCTTTATGTCTTCTTAAAACGTCTTCTGTTCCCAAAAAGAATATTGAACTATATTTTCTTTCAAAGATTGATCAGTATCTCATTCAACACAATGTTTATATCGGTGCCAGAATATGCTAGAAAGAACCATCACTTGGTCCCTTAGTAATGGATGACTTCCGGCTTAACTTTTTAAACAATAGGTACTTAATCCAGTATTATTTCGAGATCAGTGACTGACCCCTGGCTGAAAAATCCTGCGTACCGCCCTATAGACGACTTTCACGATCATGCGCAGTAGCAACAAATATTCAAATTTTCGTCGGAGATAAAAACAACTGTTTTAGCTGGAACGAGCATATTGAAAATAGTAGAAGTGCAAAGTTTGAAACGAATTGCTTAACAAATGGAAAAAGTTTCACAAGCGGAAAGTTGACCATTCCAACAGGGATTTATTAGTGATTTTAATAGGGATTTTGGCTTGGCGGGCGGGAGTTGCACGCCAAGCCAAAATCCCTATTAAATCCCTACTGGAGAGCAAAACTTCCGAAGAGCGTAGCTTTCGCACTATTTGTCCGATTTATTTTAAACTTTGCACTTTTACTATTTTAAATATGATCTTTCCAGCTAAAACAGTTGTTTTTACCTCCGATGAAAATTTGATGTAAAGTTGCTACTGCGCATGAGCCTGAAAGTCGTCTATTGCAGACTTGCTTTCCTACATGCAGACTACACACAATAAGTAGGCAAATATACTTTCAATAGTCTCTTTTTAATGCTCATAACTTCTATTATAATAATTTCCCATGCATTAATTTCAACTGGGTCATACTAACCTATATATAACTCGACGGCGGATAGCGTCCAAAATGTGATCATAGTCAATCGAGATATGGTCTGGAAACTCGGCAAGCTTCAAAGCGCCGATAATGAGCTCGGATTTTATGTTGAACCGTACCTTATACCCTGCACATCCTTTGTATTAGGTTTATTACTATTTAAATAGCACGGTTGAGTGACTGAACTGAAACGTTGCTATTGGACAATTCGTTCATTATACTAAAATACAATGTGTTCAGTGACCGTGCACCGTGCACAAAAATGCGTAAAAGCGAACAAAACGATAGACCAAAGACTTTAGCTGAGTTTTCAGACCATATTTTGAATGACTATGATGTGACCGATCAAAGATGGTGGAAATATGAGGCTTTTGAATTTCTCTCATGGCAGCGCCCGACTGACCATGTTACGTCCAATACGATTACTTGACTGTGGGCTCAGCCGCGCCCACTGACAGATCAAATCAGTTATAAAAACATTTATGAAAAAAAGGTCAGCGGTTACTACCATGGGAGAAAGGATCTATTAGTGAGCTCTATATGTGTGTAGGCCGACACCGCTTTGGACTGGTCCGAGAGTCCGACACAAAAGTTAAAATTATAAGCATACTCCCAAAAAATAAGGTTGGTAATTTGTGTATGGCTACCTTGTCAATATTGTAACATATTCTGAATTTACCCCTTCGTAATTTTCTTTACCCTTTTTTTAAAACACAAATGAATAGTCGAGTCTTACTTAGTCTTCACTGTCTGGTTGTTGTCGCCACCGCTAGTTCCCACTTCTCTTGCAATGTTTACTCAGCGAATTCACGCATGCGCAAACGTTTGGCAGCGGTGTTGTGTAGGCCTGAAATACGTATAGTTCCAGTCTTCTACGCGGTCTGGTCGTCTGATTTGGTCCAAAGACCGCGTAGGAGACTGGAACTATACGTACTACAGGCCTACATGTCCGCCGTGTTTGGCTTCAACCTTTGTCCGGTCAATGACCAGCAGATATCACTCCAGTTATATATAGAGCTCACTGGGATCTATAAATCGCCATCTTGGATTGGTCACCATTGTCAGTCATTGATATAGGGCGCCTGCAGTCCAGTTATATATAGGTCAGTGGATCTACCATATACACATTTTACTCAATATTTTATGCAGAACTGTGCATTAATCTAAAATTGCTCAATTTACAATTGTTCTAAATACGGTTGTATTAAAATATACGAAAGACGCGTACATATCTATCCTACCCTCCCACAATTAACAATTTTTTCCAGCTTCGAGGGCAAAGAAAACAAATCTTGCGTTCAATATTAATTGAGACTGTTTATCCCAAAACGTGGCCAAGAACGAATTTATAACTGCACATTCTTGTGCGCATTGTCACGGGAAAACTTCCACGACTACTTTTTTTACAATCTTTTGTAGGACAAGTTTTAATCGACTTAACTTTAGTTAGAATTTAGCAGAAAATGAGCAAGAACGTTTCTTGGAACACCATTGCAGCGTGTAAAATGCTGTCCAACTTGTACTTTCTTATGGTCATTGCACAGTATGTTACACACTGCAATGGTTCGTGCAACCATAGTCAATCGAGATATGGTCTGGAAACTCGACAAACTTCAAAGCGCCTATAATGAGCTGTGATTTTATGTTGAACCGTACTTTACACCGTGCACAACCTTTATTTTAGGTTTATTAACATTTAAATAGCACGGTTGAGTGATTGAACTGAAACGTTGTTATTGGACAATTCGTTCATTATACTAAAATACAATGTGTTCAGTGACCGTGCACCGTGCACAAAAATGCATAAAGGCGAACAAAAAGATAGACCAAAGACTTTAGCTGAGTTTCCAGACCATATCTCGATTGACTATGGTGCAACTTGTCTTGCAACAATCTTTACCATTGCACAGCAACTTGTCTTGCAACGATTTGTACTATAGCATAGCATGTTACAGTTACATACTGCAATGGTTCATGTTGTCTCAGCAGTTTGGTTTTTCAAACTGGTCACTCGCTAGGACTTATCCACCAGAGAGGCTATCCAGGCTTCGTACAACTGGTCGTTGATGCGACGTATAAGGCGGACACACGGTGCAAACTCTGTGCAATGATCAAGGTCATCGCGAGACAAGTTACACGAACCATTGTAGTGTGTAACATGCTGTGCAATGATCAAGATCGTTGTGAGAAAAGTTGCACGAACCATTGCAGTGTGTAACATGCTGTGCAATGATCAAGATCGTTGTGAGACAAGTTGCATGAACCATTGCAGTGTGTAACATGCTGTGCAATAGCCAAGATCGTTGTGAGACAAGTTGCATGAACCATTGAGTAGGTAACATGTTGTGCAACGGTCACGATTGTTGCAAGACATGTTGCACGAACCATTGCAGTGTGTAACATGCTGTGCAATGATCAAAATTGTTGTCAGACAAGTTGCACGAACCATTACAGTGTTTAACAATCTGTGCAATGGTCAAAATTTTTGCCAGACAAGTTGCATGAACCATTGCAGCGTGTAACACGCTGTGCAATGGGCAAGATCGTTGTGAGACAAGATGCATGAACCATTGCAGTATGTAACATGCTGTGCAATGGTAACAATCGTTGCAAGACAAGTTGTACGAACCATTGCAGTGTGTAACACGCTGTGCAATGGGCAAGATCGTTGTGAGACAAGATGCATGAACCATTGCAGTATGTAACATGCTGTGCAATGGTAACAATCGTTGCAAGACAAGTTGTACGAACCATTGCAGTGTGTAATATGCTGTGCAATGATCAAGATCATTGTGCAATGATCAAGATCATTGTAGTGGCTATTCAGTGGTTAAAATTTAAATTAAGTTGTTCAAATCACAATTAGTGTGGTTCTCTAGTTTGAACTTAGATAAGTTCAAATACGAAGCCCGGAAAGCTTATCAGGTATCTACCGGATAAGCTATCTGGGCTGAACAATGCTGTGACAACTTGTTGACATATGTGAACAACATTGATAAATGAACAACATTGTTCATCATTGTTTCAACAAGTTGTTACAGCTTGATGAAACAACAACTGTTGTTCACGCATGTTGCAACAACCGAAGAACGTGTTGATACATCAACCATGTTCACCATTGTTGTAACATTGTTGTTTATCGTTATTTCATCATGCTGTTACATGTTGTATCATGTGCGAACAACGTTGTTGGCTATAAAAAATGTGCTGTTGGAACAACTTGTTCATGACTGTTGATTTATCCGTGAACAAGTTGTTCGAACCATAAGTGAACAACTTGTTGACAACTTGTTCACGGCGAGCAGCACAACATTGCTCACGGCGAGCAGCACAACATTGTTCACACCGAGCAGCACAACATTGTTCACGCCTGATGAGCCCATAGACAAAATAGTTCTGGACATAAACCTCGCTGTCTTTCGCAAACTAAGTGCATTGTCTAATACCTGCTATTAGCATGTAGTCTGTAAGTCATTCTTGATTCAAGCATTTAGTCTTCTTTTTTAAACTACAGCGTTCCATGCATCAAAGATGATTGCGCAATAGATAATTCAATATTGTTTGATTGTGATCAATGAGGGAGGCGACTTTCTGAAGTGAATTCTGGGCACGGTTTTAAAAACTGTGATATATTTTATTCTAACGTTCAACCAGAAGGAATTCAAATAATTAATTCTCGGTTTTCAATACTTGAACAAAAGTAATAGGAAACACTCCTTCTCTCTTAGGATCGCCTTCGATATGACCCATCTAGAAAACATAAAAAACATGTCCACATCTCAAGTTATGTAAAAAAGGTTTATACTGGATGAATGCAGTGGCGAAGTTAAGCATAGCAATTCGTCACGCATGCTATGCTGCAAATTTAAATTTATCCAAGCATAGCAATATTTAACAAATAAAACATAAAGCTCCGTGCATATGTACTCTTATAAAGGCACGTTTGACGTCATTTGAACACGAAAGAAGTTGAGTAGAGGCACGAGGCGATAGCCGAGTGCCTTTACACTTCTTTCGTGTTCAAATGACGTCAAACGTGCCTTTATAAGAGTACATATGCACAGGAGTGGTATGTTTTATTTGTTTTATAAAATAAGAAGAGGAAAAATCAAACTAAAAGTGAGGTAGTTTAGGATTTTGGCGGGCTTTTCCGGCCAGCTGACGCCATTCTACGTCATTCATGATCTCTGTTCTCTTATAAATGCACGGAGCCCAGCCAATCAGAGCCTGCGTAGAGGACACCTTATTTTATAAACCATGATAGGGGAGCATGGGTGGTGTAGTTGGATGCCGGCAGTGATGGATTTACAGGGGGTGCCTTGGCCAAGGGGGGTGCAGGGGGGTGCCAATTGCTTTGTCAAATCCAAGTACATATTAAAGGACGCGTTCATTCAATGTCCGTGTAAACTTCATAGGACCTAGGTATTAGGTATCATAGCTATCTGCTATCATATGATTCATAGACAGGATTCATCATATGATTCATAGGTATTAATAGGTATAAAACAATTTTCTGGCGGGCTTCACCCCCCTACCCCGCAGCCCCACCACCAGCTCGGCCCCTGGACCCTGTCAGGGGCTGTGTCCCCAGACCCCTGCTGTAGCTCCCTCAGCGGCGCTCCACCCTGTCTCAGTCACGCCCCACGCCGCAGACCTGATCTCACTTCGCTCGCTCAGCACCCCCCTCCCAGATCAAGCTGGATCCATTACTGCTTGGATGGGTGACCGTTTGGGAATAACCCACTGTCGAGCTTTGAACTCATGTGAGTAGAGTTTAGTTGGTCTCTCCTGTGCTTAGAGGGTTTTTCGCCGGGTACCAAGGTCCTAGCTGTGATCCGTGGTCTGAACTGTGTCGTATGGCGGCTGCTTGAAGCGCCTTTATATAATATGCCTCGATACGGCCACGTTGAAAATCCTTATAAGAAACTGTAACTCTTGGTATGTAATTTATCAATTGATAATAACGACATAATACAGATCAACGATAATCAGAAATCATGCAAACAAAAAACATCTAGTAACGCAGTGATTACGATTTAAAAATGTATTGACTTAAAAGCCTTAGTGATCAAGCCATGCATGCTAAGCATGACCACATCTTTTCCAAAATGTCTGCTTATCAACTATTTTTTAGGTCTGAATATCGCAGATAATTTAAATTTGAAAAGCTTGACTGTTGCTTTGGTTAGATCATATTAAATCTGCGTAGATGACCAGTTGCTATTCTTAGCTTCGGCGCTGCATGTGTGTTTAATAAAAGCTTCAAGGACTGCGGTATCCATGCTCAGGGAAGCAATAATCCACATCAACGTTGGTCTATTTTAGAAGTCAGCGATATTAAGTTTTAAAATACATATAGGAGCTTTGCGAAAATGCTGACTTTTAATCAACAACTAAACAATATATATGAAAGTAGTACGCTCCACACTAGCAGTGCTTTTGTGCATTGGTCGACGACAGTTGAGGCCTGGACCTCTCCCTGTGCTGAATAAAATCGTCTGGCGTTAGCCAGAATAAAATACTAAAGACTCGTCTTCAGGCTTCATAGTGTTAAAGAGATAGGACCTCTCCCTGTGCTGAATAAAATCGTCTGGTGTTAGCCAGAATAAACGGTAAAGCCTCGCCGTCAGGCTTCAACGTGTTAAACATTGTCTAAAACCCGTTTTCCAGTCATCGCTGAAACAGGCTCGCAGCGAATTGCGAGTACTTGCATCTAATAAGAAAGAACTTAGAACGAAAGAACTTAGAACGAAAAAACAAGCACTGCGAGTTCTTTTTCACTGTTTCTGAAATAGGCCCTTAGTGGTGTATACCCTGGCGTTCTCATTTGGCTAGTAGTATATGTCTAGCAATGGAACTTACCCACCAATCAGGATCGGCTTCAGCAGAGACCAAAATGATTTCACCTTCTGCGAACGAGAGCTCGTCATCGTTGTCCGCTTCGCAGTCGTATAGAGCTTGAACACGGCGGATTTTAGGTTTCACGGGCTGAGTAAAAAACAATAAATAACATTCCCTCTGTGGACAATATTTGATAAGTGTGCAACTCGTTAAAACATCAAATAAATTTCAAACGCAGTCAGGTGAGAAACCAACATAGTTTAACACTATTAGAAGTAATATTGGGCATTTCACTCGATTACATAGCATGTTCTAGGGGTTTTAGGTGAAGGAAAATTCGAGTGTAGAATATATACATTTTAAGACCAAACCGGGACCAGTTGCGAAAAATGCAACTACACAGGCCTTCCGGCAGGAATTGAACCCACGACCTTACGATTCTAGTGCAATGCTCTGACCACTGAGCCATGGAGGCCGTTGCCGAGAGCTTGATCGCGAGTTCTGTATACATTAAGGTGGTAATGCCAGGAGAGAATAAGGGTTTTAACACTACTCTGGTTTAAAAGTTTTCTTAACGTAGTTTAAAAAGTTACTGTTAATGACCCAACGTTTCAACACTCCGATCTAGTGTCTTCATCAGGGGGGTGATCGTTGTGAAGACAGGTCCTATATTTATACTCTCAAAGAACCATTGATGACGCTATCTATCAACAAGATGCAAATAGGCTTCTGGTAATAGATCGCCATCATCCTCCAGTTTGATGGAGCATGGGCAGTATTACTTCGCTAAGCCTCCAAACAACGTCTTTGATGACACCGTGGATTGGTGGTGATAATTTTGGAATCATTGCACGCGATCTCGTAGATATTAGGGACCTTAAGATCTACGACGGGAACTTCGAGGACGACGTCCTTCAAACAAAAGCATTCTTCTTGCAAAACAAAGATAATGAATAATTTCTAGTCCCAAGAGTAATCTGAACACCGTCCTCGCTCTGTATACAACGCCACTCAGACCATTTTCACGTCTTCAGGACGACGTTGACTCTTGGTGTGATGACGAACACAGACACTGCAACCGTTTTAACACTTTGAAAATTATAAAACAAGCTTCAACTATTGAATACAGTAGTCAGTTAACCGTGACTTCTTTTTAACGCTAAAATTTGAATTGCTTTTTAACCGCCGCCGTCGTCCTAGCATCTTAAGGTCCTTACCACGGCACGCGTGCTACGACGAAGCAAAATTTTCTTTTTTGAAAAGGAAAACAGCCTGTTGGCGCTCTTAAAACCCCATACCAAACTGAATAGTCTGCGTACCAAATGTTTAGTCTGGCCGATGTACTCCTGATCACAGCCATAAACATTTTTTCAACCAAGCTTTAATTAGAACACAACACTTACCGTTGGTGAAACTACTCTTGGAGGCAGCTCTGGTGGTGGTGTCTCAGATTTTGCTTCCGATACCGGTTTATCACGTTCTGATACCGGTTTATGTGGTTTTGATATTAGTTTATCTGGATCGGATTTCGTTTTAGTGATGACGTCTTTTGGTGGTCGTGGGGGAGGCGAGACTGGAGGAGAGACTGGGGGTGAGACGGCTGCTGGAGGTGAGGCAGCGGGTGGAGAAGATGACAGAGTGCGAGATACTGTACCTGTATTTAAAAACAAATTTATAATTAAAACGTAATGGTGGTAGTGATGGTGGTGACGATGATGATGATGATGATGGTAGTGATGGTGTTGTGGTAGTGATAGTGGTGGTAGTAGTAATGGTGGTGGTAGGGATGGTGGTGGTAGTGACGGTGGTAATGATGGTAGTAATGGTGGCGGTGGTAGTGATGGTGGTGGTAGGGATGGTGGTGGTAGGGATGGTGGTGGTAGTGACGGTAGTAGTGATAATGATGATGGTAGTGATGGTGTTGTGGTAGTAATGGTAGTGATAGTGATGTTGGTGGTGGTAGTGATGGTAGTAATGGTGGTGGTGGTAGTGATAGTGATGGTAGTAATGGTAGTAATGGTGGTGGTGGTAGGGATTGTAGTATTAATGGGGGTGGTGGCAGGGGTGGTAGAGATGGTAGTAGTAACGGTGGTAGTGATGATAATGGTAGTGATGGTGGTTGCGATGGTGGTGGTAATGATGGTAGTGACAGTGGCGATGATGGTGATAGTGATGATGGTGATAGTGATGCTGGTGATAGTGATGCTGGTGATAGTGATGATGGTGATAGTGATGATGGCGGGGGTGATGATGATGATGATGGTGGTGGTGGTGGTGGTGGTAGTGGTGATGATGGTGATAGTGATGATGGTGGTAGCGATGGTGGTTGCTTTATCACACATTAAATAATCTATAGATAAATGTCTTAACAATAGCTACATGTGCAAGCTCTGTGTACAAACGTAACAGACATTCGTTGAACTCAAATACTCGAGAAACATTTCGGATTTCCCAAGCGGTGGTGTCAGGTTTTATCCTCTCTCCTCCGCAGAGGTTCTTTCGGAGGTCGGATATTTTGGGGATCGTCGGAGATGCGTCGAAATCGTCAGCTGGACATAAGGAATGCGGGCGGATAGTTTCGCCCGCACTACTTATGTCCAGCTGACGCCTCCGAGCATCTCCGGCGACCCCCGACGCGAAACCTCCGGTCTCCGAAATTTAGCCTCTGCGGAGGAGAGGGTTTGATCCCTGTCTGTGGCTCAGAAACATTTTCTGAATATTTAACCCATTGTTGCCTAGAATGTCTGAGGATTCTCTCTTTGACGAGTAAAATCGTCTGGAGTTAGACCTGAGACACTGATTAGACAGAGTAAAATAATGAGACCATTAAACCGGGAATTGGTATTGGAGCTTGACGGACATCTACTAAATGTCTCAATTTTCTCACCACTAGAATCTTCTTGTTTTGGTTTAGTGGAATCTTCTAGCTTTGGTTTAGGAACAAGAGGTGGTCTGACACGCCTAGACCAAATAAAAACAATGAATGGTGGTAACTAAATTACTAATTAGAAGAGCAGAGGATAATGATGATGCTGGTGGTGGTTGTTGTGGCAGCGATGGTGATAATGCTGGTGCCAGGTGGTGATGGTGGTGTTGGTGGTAATGATGGTGGTGGTGAAGATAGTGGTGGTTGTGGTGATGGTGGTGTTGATGGTGATGACTATGATGGTGGTGGTGGTAATGATGGTGATGGTGATGGTGATAGTGATGGTTATGATGGTGATGCCGGTGGTGGTGGTGACGATTGTGGTAGCAGTGATGATGGTAATGATGGTGAAAATAATAAAGTAATAATAGCAATGGTAATGATGGTGACGCAAATTATGATCACGATTACCACAAGAAAAGGATGGTAATGATGACGGTAAGGACCACGAAATTGATACCTCATGACAACAATAATAAAGCACTACTTACGTTTCAGTTGTGGCGTTTCTCTTCGACTTGCTTGATGGTTTACGAGAAAGTTGTGTATGTGTCGCTATTGGACTTTGAATTTGTTTATTCGGAGACAGTGGTCGGGTCTTTGGAACTGGTATAGGTGTGCGTGATTGGCGACTGACTGACGCCACTCGAACAGGAGGGGTAGGAGGTGGTGAGTCGCCATGTGGCATCGAGTTACTAGAAATTAAACACTCATTTTATTACCACAACTATATTACAAGAGTATTTTAGAGAAGTTTCTCTCTGACGAAGGGCCTTCGGTAGAAACGTTAGAAATCTACGTTTAATAATTTCGCCAGTACTCAAACCTTACTGTTTCGATTTGTATCCATTTATCTATGGCTAACGAAGGACGCACGCTCTAATCATGCATGATTGGACCTCTTACCACCGTTTGCAATTAACCGTGCAGTGCGTGCATGCGCGAATTAAGGCGACGTTTGCGTGAAACTTGGCGTTGATTAGATCAGAAGATAATATCTAAAGTCTCTCTGACGAAGGGCCTTCGTTCGAAACGTTAGAAACTACGTACAATAATTTAGGCAGTACTCAAACCTCACTATGTTTCGATTTGGATTTCAACACTGCCTACGCAGCACACTACTTTTATTTCTATGTTTGGATAATTTTAGGGAAGAATTTTTTCTATGTCGCGTATTTTCTGTGAAAAGCGTTTAAAACCCTTTTGCCGTAGGACTCAAAACCTCCTTGTTTTAGCATTATTTTGTAGCTTAAAGAATCAACAAACTTTTTATGAGCATTTTGGAGTTGAGAAACATATCAAAAGATAAAAAAGAAATCATCATTATGAAGGTAGTTGTTCTAACATTGAATCCTCCATATTTACAATAATCAATGCAAAATTTGCTCGTGTTCAAACAACATTCTATTTTTGGTGGATGATGGTGGTGATGGCAATGATGTGATGGTGATAATGAATGATAGTGATGACGATGGTGATGATGATAGTGGTGATGACGGTAGTGGTGAGGATAGTGGTAGTAGTGGTGATGGTGATGATGATAATGGATGGATAATGACGCTGGTTGTTACGCGACATAGAAAAAATTCTCCTTTTCAGCTGGTTTTCCACTGGCAAATTTGGTCGCGCGAAGCGACCTTTTTCTTTTGTCTTATGAGCTATCGAGTGGAACTAATTAGAAATCTATTCCAATCTATTCAATTTTGACAAAAGAAATGTCGAATCGGTAAAATCCGCCAGTGGAAAACCGGTTTTAGGCCAATAAAAAAAGTCTTCTGTTTCTGGTCAGGGCTTTAAAGGCAAACCTTTGAACAGACATGGCGAGTATTCTTCTTCAGTGTTTTCCCGCTCTTTTTTCGAGATGCGAGCTCGGACGTCGCGCATGCGCAAAACGTTTGGCAGCGGTGTTTCTGATGACATATTTTGGAGAAGCCGCGGAAAGACTGGGAGGGTCATTTTGAGCGATCCATTTTAGTGAGACAGTTTCCTACCTGTACAGATGCATCCGTCTCAGACGGTGAGTCGTGTTCTTTACAAAACTCAATCACTCTAGTTACTATTTGTTGGCCAAATCTTCTGGATACCCTAACCACATAATCAGAAATCTGGTTTACTGCCTAGCTTTTTGAAAAACAAATTTGACGACATATTTTGGAAAAGACTGGGAATGACCTTTCGAGTGATCCCTTTTAGTCCCAAAATAATGCGACGCTCGGTAGAATAATATGCAGCTCTAAATAAACGCACCTTTTCTTGGGAGAGAACGTAGTGAACGTTGCGGGAGGTCCAGTGGTATAAGCATTGGCGGGGGGAGTGGCTGGAATTGTAGATGTTGGAGGAGGGGGAGGAGCGACTTTCTTTAGATTTTTTCGTAAATCGTCCCCAAGCCCCTGTCGTTTTTTCAGCTCTCCAATCACGCTCAGTGATGGTACTGTAGTGTTGATTGATGACGTGGGCTCCGTGTCGTTGCCCATTGTCTTCGTGCGCGGAGTAGGAGTTTGGGTCGGAAAAACTGCGATACTGATTGGACGTCGTTTGTGACGCGGTGGAGTCGCAGGGGCCTGGAGAAAAGAACATAGTTGAGTGTGAATATTTTTGCTATTATTTTTAACAAATAAAACATAAACCTGTGCAAAACACGAAAGAAGTTGTATAGAGGCACGCTTGACAGCATTTGAACACGAAAGAAGTTGAATGTAGGCACGCTTGACGTCATTTGAAGACGGAAGAAGTTGAGTGGAGGCACGCTTGATACGAAAGGAATTGAGTGGAGGCACGCTTGACAGCACTTGAACACGAACAAAGTTGAGTGGAGGCACGCTTGACGTCATTTGAACACGAAAGAAGTTGAGTGGAGGCATGTTTGACAGCATTTGAACACGAAAGAAGTTAAATGGAGACACAGAAAGAATGAATAAGTAAATAAGTAGACTATAACTTAATGTAAAAGTTGATAAACGAAACCTTACCCTAACTGGTTCCTCAATGCATTCATCTTCACTTTGCAAATCAATTCTTAAATCACCAAAGTTACATGGTTCTTCGTAAATATTCTCTGCCTACAAGAAAAATATTAAATAATAATGATAATTACTAGATGATATAACAATGATGATCATGATATTGATTATGATGATCAGACGATGATAATGGATAGTGGTGGTAATGATGGTGATAATGGTGAAGAATGTCGTGATGTGGTAGCGATGATGGTGACGATGGTGATTATATTGATGATCATGATGTTAATAATAATAAATTGACGTTTGGTAGTCGTTCATCAAGTTCAAATATTAAGAAAATTTTAGCTCGGAAGGGGAGCTAAGGTTGTAAATTGACTAATAACAAGAGTAATGAAAATAATAATGACAGTAACAGTAGCATTAGTAATTATACGATAGTCAGTATAATTATTTATTATCTCATACACACCCACATTTCATTGTTCTAACAGACCGGTTAAATCCTTTATTCAACTGATTAGCATGCAGATGAGTATGCATAGTGGGATAACTGGTTATCTCGCTGTTTTGACTGCTTATCGCATGCTAATGAGTATCTTCCTTTCTAACTCTTGTTTCTTTCTCGGTAAATTAAATAAAAAAAAAAAATGATTTCACTGCGAGAGAGTCATGAGATAAAATGGTTAATTGATGGTCACGATGGGATTTAACATCGCTCGTGAAGCTTAACTGCCACTCGGGGCCTGCGATGACTCGTGACCATCAATTAACCCATGCACAAATAGATAATAGGGAGACAATGAGTAATCAGTAGGCCGATTTTAAACAAATTCTGTAAAACGAATAATTTTTTCCCCGGAAAAATCATGTTTGTTGATTTTTAAAAAAATTGGTTCTACAGAATTTTTTTTAAATCGGATTATTGTTTACTCATACTTCAAGAAAAGGTTTAATGGGAAAAAAATTGGGGGTCACCAAAGTTTTTTTCGAATTAAATTAGTTTGAAGGGTAATTGGCAGCCATTTTGAAAGGTCATTGTTGCCATAGTAACAACTGTTGGTATGTATTTGGTAACAGTTTTTGATTGTCAGACTGTTTAATTATGCATAACATTTAGTTTTATTCTTTTTCCGAATTGTTTATGTACGTGTTTTGGACTCTCAAATTTGTATTTTCCATTTTTCATGAAACTGTGTGGAGCCACCTTAAACGTATAAATTATTGCATGGTTTCAACTAACCTGTTCTAATCCCCAATCTATCTTGACGTTCTCACAGTGAGTTAATTTACCTCCCTGTACACTTTTAAGCTAAAAAAATAGATATAAATTATCAGTGTTACTAGAAAACATCACAGAGGGACTACTTAAAGTGCCTATGAAACGAAAATTAAGTTTGTCTTATTTGAAAGAACACTTAAAATGATATGCAAATTAAACATTTTGACGTCACATGGGCAAAATGAGTTATCGTCTTATCGAAAAAAGTTATACTGCATATCTTTGCTATTATCAAACCAAATTAATTCGAAGGAAGCGTGTGGGTGTGTTTCGCCCAGAACACTAAACATGTAGATTTTCAAGTCATTATATTTGAATATCAAAGCTATATCACTTTTTTCGATAACTCATTATGCACGTGTGATGTCAAAATGTTTAATTTGCATATTAAACAAATTGAAATATCTCAAGAACGAAGCAAGGAAACGAAAAATTGCAAAATATGTTACTCTATCATTTGAAGTGTTCTTTCAAATAAGACAAACTTAATTTTCGTTTCATAGACACTTAAGTAATTAGAGAACGAGCCCGAGTTGTCTATATGAGGTGATAGCCGAGGCGCAGCCTAGTTGATCATTATCGTTCATAAACGAAGACGAGTTGTCTAATTGTTTTAGTATAAAAACTATAGTTGAACAAACTATTATTTTAAAGAAACAAACTGAAACTTCGGCAAAATGCGAGTTTTCTGCTATTATTTTGCATTTAAAAATTGACTCTTTTGCTACTAGTGATCTATCACCAGGGACGCCGGAACAATAAAAGGGCGGGGGGTTGGGGGGTTGGGGGGGGGGCAAGCACTTTCCAAATCGCAATCTAATCTTTAGTTGAATGCTTTAACATAGGTTTTAGACAATATTTGACCTTCGTGTATGTTTAAATATGCGATAAAAACACGTCATTGAAGTATTTAAAAAGTTTTTTATGGAAATTAAAAGGGCACTTCAGCCCCCCTTGCCCCTCCTAGAGTCAGAAGGAAAGAGGGGCGACTGTCCCTCCTTCCCCCAGTTCCGGCGTCCCTGTCTATCACCAATAGACAGTGAGTAGCTCAGCCAATCAGAATGCAGCATTTGTAATAGTCCACTAGTTGGTTTATGCTAAAGCAATTAGACAACTCATCCTCGTTGTCTATGAAGAATAGTCAACTCGACTGCACCTTGTCGACTATCTGCTCATAGACATCTCGGGCGCGTTGTTCTAATTGTTAATTAGGAGTTTTATGTACTTACAAGTTCTATAGTTTCGGTATGAGCTTCATTATTAGCGATATCCAGCGCAGTCTGACCATGAATATTGACTAAAGAAAATTAAACGACATTCATCCTAGAGTGTTGCTAGTCCTTGCTCTACAAGCTGTCATTAGTTAGTATAGTACTTTCAGCTTTTGAGAGTTTGTATAGTTTTGTTAGTTCTTGTTGTACAAGCTGTCATTAGTTAGTATAGTACTTTCAGCTTTTGAGAGTTTGTACAGTTTTGTTAGTTCTTGTTGTACAAGCTGTTAATAGTTAGTATAGTACTTTCAGCTTTTGAGAGTTTGTAAAGTTTTGTTAGTTCTTGTTGTACATGCTGTCATTAGTTAGTATAGTACTTTCAGCTTTTGAGAGTTTGTAAAGTTTTGTAAGTTCTTGTTGTACAACGCAAAAGGCAACAGACAATGTACAATATACAATATAAAAGTATACAATATACAATGTACAATATATAGTGTACAGAATACAACCTCGTTCCCAGGGCCTTTTTGAAATTGGGAGGGTGGGAAAAGACCCTGGCATCGGCTGGTGGACTCTGCGTTTTCATTGGTTGATTGCTTTTCTTAAACATTCCTCGTGAAACATAATTATGCATAATTTTGTGCCAGTTATGATCAAATAGCTTCAACAGAACCGCCAACGGACCAATAGGACCACCATTACAATGAACTTCTCCCAAGGGACTGCCATTATTCAGAATGATTTTGCATACTAAACTAAAATGCTAATTTATTACACCCAGTATTTTTGGGTGCTGTGAGCAGCCGACGCCATGCAGGGCCTTTTTCGCCCTCCCAATTTCAAAAAGGCTCTGGGGACGAGGATCTACGGTATACAATATATAAGGGAGCGGTCGTTAAGTATGTGTTATGGGGGTAGAGGGGGGTGGAGACTATTTACAAAATTCTGAAAATTATTTCGTACCCCATCCATTCACTGAAAAAAACAACATGATACCCTTCGAATAGCTTAAAAAAACCTTGATACTTCTCCTCAATATTATTATTGATGTTGGACAAGACTCTGACAATGAATGACAGCGATGAAAGTAACCGAATTATCAAATTGACGTTCACAGCATTAACTGTAATGACATTTTTGGTTTACCGTAATGATTCGAATAAGCGCCCGGGGCGCTTATTTAATTTTAGGAGGTCGATGGGGGGGGGGGGGGGGGCGCTTATTTAATGTTGTAGCAAACACCGCAATCTGATTCCATAAAAACGCAGAACTTTAATAACAATCGTAACAATAACAATAACAAGGATTTAATTAAAAAACTGAAACCCTAGTTCTCTGCTCTAGTAGATAGAATACAAGTTATATTTATAATGTAGCTAATTGTTCTCAATCAATCAATCAATCAATGACAAGTTCTAATATGCGCAATGCATATATTTGTGACAAATAAAATGTTGAAGGACAGTTGATTTTATATCGATGTTCATGCGTCTCTTATCGGTTGGGTAATCATTTACATACAGTAGTTCCCTATCGAGAGGAAGGAGGGGGGCGCTTATTCGGGAGGGGGCGCTTATTTAAAAAATGTAGTGGAAGGAGGGCGCTTATTCGAGAGGGGGCGCTTATTGGAAGGAGGGCGCTTATTCGAATCATTACGGTAGTATACCCGCTCTATTTTTTACAAAATTTGTTCGAGACCCTTCTCAAAATAATAAGTTTGTTTCATTGTTCCATACTCCTCCCCCCCATAACACATACCTTATAACCGCTCCGTATAAGTGCTTAAAATAAACGAACCTTGAGTGGTGTTGGCTCCTGCTCTGACCAAGATCTTAATACACTCAGACTTGCACAAATTTGCAGCCAAATGCAAAGCTGAAATGCCATCGGACAAAACGTCGATATTACCACTAAAAAGAAAGCATTCAAATAATTTCCTGTTATCAATCCAGAAAGAAAATGATAACAATATCTAATTTATAATACAACTTTGTACAATACTTTGTAAACCCTATCCAGACTGGTCTTTTTTTGGTCTTCCAGGGTGGGAAATTGTTAACTTCTTTCTTCATTAATTAATTTATACAAGTTACAATTCAATTAGAATTTCTTAAGATCAATGTACATGACGGAACATACAATGTACCAATTACTCCTTGTATTAATAACGTATACCAACAGACGAATTGTCATTCAGCTCTGAAGACGTCCCAAGTCTCAAGGACGAAAGCTCAGCAATTAAAACGTTTAATTATGCATGGTGTATCCGCAATCAATTATCCTAAATTACATTGCAAAACTTTCACCAACATTTTGATTAAAATATTTCCTATAAGACATCGTATAATAACGCACTGTCTACACACCACTTTACTTTTATACTATACCCTCCATATAATTAAGCATAGTTCAACTTAAGGCCTAGCCAAACGCTTTCAACATTTCATTCAACATCGTTCAACATTGTTGAACGCGTGTTGAACGAAAATTTGAACATGTTCAAATTTCGTTCAACACCATTCAACACCATTCAACAACGTTCAATATCATTCAACAGGGGTGACCAAACGCTTTCAACATTTCATTCAACATCGTTCAAGATTGTTGAACGCGTGTTGAACGAAAATTTGAACATGTTCAAATTTCGTTCAACATCATTCAACACCATTCAACAACTTTCAACATCATTCATCAGGGGTGGCCAAACGCTTTCAACATGTTAAATCACGGTTGAATTCAACAATGTTGAACGAAATGTTGAAAGCGTTTGCCCAGGCCTTTAGACATAAATTTAAAAGATTATAGGTGGCCTACGTGTTTTGTGCTAAAAAATCCACGATATGAAGCGACGTGAGGTTTTCGTTCTTCACGGAATAATGTAAGGCTGTTGTATGTTTTCCATTCTACACACATTTGAGAAAAAAAGAAATCTTATGTTATGCCCCTAGCTAGCATGCTGACCAACAGTTCAAAATAATAAAGAACATAAGGTTAGGATAAGGGTTGGAATACCATTAACCATTAACATTCGCTAAAATTGCAGTAAATATAATAATAATAATAATAATAATAATAATAATAATAATAATAATAATAATAATAATAAATAATAAATAATAATAATAATAATAGTAATAATAATAATAACAATAATGTATTAAGAACCACTATTATACAACTGCATTAAAAACTGTCCAAATAACGTTCAAAATGAGTGCGAATATACAGCGATATTTGGATAGTTAGTTATTTGCACTGGTTATTTGGATTGTTACCCAATCAAATTTATCACACGGGAGACTACTTCATGTATGTTTATTATTTTGTCCTGGTGCAAGTCACGCTACTTCTCTGGCCTTTTTGGAGTTTTCTTTTTCCATAAAAATTTGTTGATCAGAGCAGTTGTATAATAGATCTCGTTTCGGTACAACTCGTAAAAATATACAGCGATACTACACACCAAAACATCTAATAAGATATATATATACTGCAGCAATATGCTGAATTACATTGGATGAACTAACTAAATAAATACTATGAATTACAAGAACGTATTGAAGCGGGAATAAAAGATTTTCTAAATCTATCAATATGATAACGAAGTTCTATAAAAGGTCGTTTGTGTCTTACAGAGTATTTAGAATTCACATTAAAAGCCGGTAATAATTTGTATACAACTTGTGACTAGAGTCGTTAACTATTGACTTAATAGTTTCTGTCACTTTCTGACTAAAAACGTGACGACGGTCAGCATGTGAGGAGAGATTACAGATTATTAGACTATATCACTGTATGATATCTCAGGTGCCAAAATGATAAGAAGGGCTCGTTTTTGAATAGGTAGAGTGTAATAGAACACGGGTGATGCATATTCCACAACGCTTACAAATACATGTACAGTAGAAGATCATGTCATTGGTGGAGATTTTGGCGAGTTTAAGTTGTCTTAGAAAGTATATGCATTTAGATGTTTACCTGATCATGCAGTGGTGCACTTAGATCCACTCCTTCAGCAAATACTTGAAGAACAGCCAGAATATCCTTCTTATGTACAGCTTTGGCTAAACCCTGGAAAGTAACGAATGAGTGTGTTCTATTAATTTTTGCCTTCAACAGAATTTATTAGTTAGTTAGTTAGTTAGTTAGTTAGTTAGTTAGTTAGTTAGTTAGTTAGTTAGTTAGTTAGTTAGTTAGTTAGTTAGTTAGTTAGTTAGTTAGTTAGTTAGTTAGTTAGTTAGTTAGTTAGTTAGTTAGTTAGTTAGTTAAAATTAAATTATTAAAATTACTTACGAAACCAACCTTAGACAGAGCAGCAGCACTTTCTTCTAGTTTCTGTGCATATTGATGATTAATATATTTCGCTCTTATGAACTCTTTTCTCTCCTCCCTGCAAGAAATACAATTATATAATCTCGACATACAATACTCAATCAACATTAAAACATTCCGACTTTTTTCGATAAAGCACTTCCTAAATTCCTAATATGATATGAAGGCCCAGATTCTACCAAACGCAACAGTTTTCTGGCGCAAATCGACATCATATATATCACCGATAAGTACACACGTAAAAACGCCCGGGGTTGTTCCATATCTAGTTGTTACAAGGTCGTTTCAACAAGCCGTCACCGAGATGCATTCACACTGGTTGTTCCCAGTTTATTAACAATTCTGTAACACGTTGTCGACAACTTGTAACAAGGGTGATGACTTCAATGGGCTTGTGACAAGTTGTTACTCCTCTGCAATTAACAAGTTGCTACCAAGTTGACAACGAGCTTGTAGCGGTTTGATAAAATCACAACTTGTTAACAGACTTGCTACAAGCTTGTTGTGAACACATTCTGTTAACAAGTTGTGAGATTTTATGTTTTTTTCCAACAACTTGTTACAGCCCCGCACTTAACAAGTTGCTACAAGGTTGACAACAATATGTTTGTATCGGCCTGATCAAATCACACTAAGGCACAGTGCAACGTGTCACGCGATAAAGAAAAACCGCATAAATTTTTGTTATTTTACGCGAGCGCACTTCTACAAAATGGCGGAAAGTGAAGTATTCGGTTCTATTCTAGACTTGCTCCAAGTCTCTCTCTTGTGTCGTCCCAACGCGTGCACGGTCTGCGGTATCCCTGGAATGCGGTATAGTCTAGCTCTATTCTGGAGGATAGCGATATGATTTTGGATGAAAGAGAGGAACACGAATCTGAAGAATCTGATGAGGTTTGTAGAAATTTATTCAATTTGATTTTGTTAATGAATTTTTTCAATTAAAAAGGTCTCAGTGCGCATGCTCGTGTACGCTGCACTGTGCCTTAATAAGCTGTGAGATTTTTACGCGTGTAGTTGATAAATTATTTATTCACCATTGTTACAGCAGACCATGTTTTTTTTTGGTTATCATGTTTCACTGTTTGATAAATATGATTAATGCGCTTACAAATAACATTGCTGCCAAACGTTTGCACCTGCGTGAATTCGCTGAGTAAACATTGCAAGAGAAGTGGGAACTAGCCGTGGCGACAACAACCAGACAGTGAAGACTAAGTAAGACTCGACTATTCATTTGTGTTGTAAAAAAAGGGTAAAGAAAATTACGAAGGGGCAAATTCAGAATATGTTACAATATTGACAAGGAAGCCATGCACAAATCACCTACCTTATCTTTTTGGTAGTATGCTTATAATTTTAACTTTTGTGTCGGACTCTCGGACCAGTCCAAACATTTCAGTGTTTTCCCGCTCTTTTTCCGAGGACGAGCTCGGACGTCGCACATGCGCAAAACGTTTGGTAGCGGTGTTCTTACAAATCACTTTTAAAACAATGAGGGACACACACAACCTCGTACCCAGGGCCATTTGTATGGAACTGGGCCAAGATGGCAAATAAAAACAAAATGGCGGGAACAAATGGCCCTGGTGGAGGCTAGGCTATCTCAGCCTCTGATTGGTCAAGAGCGTATTGCATAAATTAGATGGTTTGATTTTGCTTCTTTTTTTAAAAATTGCATTTTGGCCTTGTCAGGTTGGTCTTGCCCACGGCGCGGGAAATTATATTTTAAACCATGCATTAATTAGGTATAATTAGGTATAATTTAAACCATGGATTAATTAGGTGTAATTATTGTGTAAAGAACTGAGTTCTATTTAATAAAAGGCGCAATATACGCATTTTGAGCTAGCCTCCACCAGGGCCATTTGTTCCCGCCATTTTGTTTTTATTCGCCATCTTGGCCCAGTTCCCTACAAATGGCCCTGGGTACGAGGTTTGGAGACACAATACTTTCAACAAATCTCTAATACTGACGTTTCGTTATTTAACTCACGTACATTTTACTCGTTGACGTAGGTTTAGTGCTTCCATCGTTCAATGTAGCTTCCATAATTTCATTAAATCCACCATTCCCAACAGCCTTGGCTATCTACAACACACAAGTAGTATCTCACGTGAGGGTAATTACCAATTTATGATTACTTATCACTATCAAATCCCGTTCTCTGTCTGCATCATATCAACGATTTCAGCAAGCACACTGGAATATTTTTAATATTGCATTAATATTTTATTGATGACATTTGAGATTTAATTTATTTTACCAAACAGAAAGTACGATAGGGTCAGTAACTATAATAGATAATTACTTCGGGCAAACGCCACTATTAATTACTTCGGGCAAACACCGAGAGCCAGGTTCGAACTACGCCTTCAGCTAGCTGCAATGTACTCAATAATGCCGTTAGCATCAGTAATTATCTATTAAATACCAACTAAATACAGCCCACTCAATGGCTTTCAGAGAAGGTATATAAATAATTTATAGTTTATTCAGCTTCGCCTACAAGATATTTTACAGCAACAATAGGACAAGACACAAGTTAAATTACAACGGTATCACGCAGGGCCGTCGGGGTGTGTGAGCATTAATTGTGCCGACAAATGGGCGTGGTCATTGGGTGTGGTCATTCAAAAATAATAAACCCACAATGCTCTTGGACATGTCGTTAGATGACATGAAAATTGTCTTATTTTAAAACGATCAAACTCCGAGAAACTCCGACTGTCTTACAGGAAAGATGGAACTATAGTTATATTGGCTTCAAGGGAGTCAATGAAGATCGTGGGGCTCCACTACTACAAAAGAATATCCTACTCTGACTACTCTTTCTATAGTTTTGACCTCGTTTAAGTTTCAATCAGTTCTTCAAAAAATACGGTCTAACATAGTAATATAATTCATGGAATGTTAATTGTTAAGGTCTAACGTTTAGAGCGAAGGGCGTTCACTCGAAGCGTTAGACATCTTACGACTACATTCCATGTTCCAGAAAACAAAATGGCGGCACATTTCATTATCGACAAAAGAGAACGAGACACTGTATACGAGAAGAAAGCGACACCCTGGATAAAAGCAAGTGGCAACGATAATCTTTAAGGTATATAGCAAAAAGTGTATTTCTAACTATAGTTCCTCACACCTCAGTTCCTCTGCTGTATATCTCGTGATTACGGTGCTTTCGAATGGTAACTTGCAGTCTTGCCGACAAAAGTTTCATTTGCCGACAGCAGTTTTGCTGGGGTGGTTATCTTGGTGTCACATTTCGCGACGGCCCTAACGGTATGCATATAAAGCGGTGTTTGTAGTTCAAGCTGAAAACACTAACATACTAATCCAATGTAATCCTCACCAGCAGTTCAGCTGTACCAAGATTGTCTAATGTTAATGATCTTACTCTTGAAACATGAACACCCATCTCTCTGTGGATACCAGAACATTCTATACATGTTATAACTCCTAGGTTAGTTGACAACCACGTGGGTTCTATAATGAAATAACATTTTCATGCAAAACGTAACTATTATAAGTAATAACATGACTTGAGGGAAATTAGCGATTAAATTTCCCCACCGCCGACGGAAGATTTGTGAAAGTCCGAGGGCCGCAGGCCCGAGAACTTTTACAAATCTTCCCGAGGCAAAGGGAAAATTTAATCGCTAATTTCCCGAAAAGTCATGTTATTAGTTTGTTCGCCGAGGAAAACTTTGAAAATCTTACCGTCAGGAAATTTACACGGT
>OZ036005.1:2251823-2256823 GCA_964035015.1 Corallium rubrum | reverse complement strand
ATGAATTATTAAAGTGTCGAGGAAGAACTTTTGCGATATTTAAAACACGAGCTGCAGTGTCTAAATCACGAAGCAATACCTGAGTGTTTTAGATCTGATAAAACACGTACTGCGCGTGTTTTGAACAGCTTCAAAAACGACCCATTTTGTAAGTTCATTGGCGTAGTAAGTTTGACCACGGACGTGGCACTGATTTGTTTTGTGTTGTCGTCATGAATTATTGAGTTTTTGAAGTAATGGATAAAGCATGAGCGACCGATCTGTATGGGGATTTACAAGGCGTCACCAAGAAGGCTAATTAGTATTCTTAACTTTTGATACAGATCACTTTGTCCAAAAGATGATCTTTATTGGGATTTACAGACGTATACATGTGACTTGAATGCTACATTTTGATTGCTTCTTAAGGTGGCTCCACACAGTTTCTTGAAAAATGGAAAATACAAGTCTGAGAGTCCAAAACACGTGCATAAACAATTCGGAAAAAAAATAAACCTAAATGTTATGCATAGTTAAACAGTCTGACAATCAAAAACTGTTACCAAATAAATAGCAACAGTTGTTGCTATGACAACAATGACGTTTCGAAATGGCTGCCAATTTCCATTCAAACTAATTTAATTCGAAAAAAACTTTTGGTGACCCCCATTTTTTTCATCAAAACTTTTCTTGAAGTATGAGTAATCAATAGGCCGATTTAAAAAAAATTCTGTAGAACGAATAATGTTTTTTCCGAAAAATCATGTTTGTTAATTTTTAAAAACTTTTGTTCTACAGAATTTTTTTAAAATCGGCCTATTGATTACTCATACGTCAAGGAAAGTTTTAATAAAAAAAAATTGGGGGTCACCAAAGTTTTTTTCGAATTAAATTAGTTCGAAGGGTAATTGGCAGCCATTTTGAAACGTCATTGTTGCCATAGCAACAACTGTTGCTATTTATTTGGTAACAGTTTTTGATTGTCAGACTGTTTCATTATGCATAACATTTAGTTTTATTCTTTTTACGAATTGTTTAATCACGTGTTTTGGACTCTCAAACTTGTACTTTCCATTTTTCAAGAAACTGTATGGAGCCACCTTAAATTATTCATGAATTTCACAAGAAATTATAAAGATCAGTTTTTACAGTTGTGCTGTATCTCACTTCTTACATTCTTGGTTTTCTTGAAATATGAGAGTGTCTAATACTGACCCAACGTCTTAACGTTAAAAAAAAACTTAGCATATTGTCCACCGTCTGCTTACTTAGACATTTCTGCGTGGTCTTCAGCTTGAAATAAGTAATTCCGATTGTCTAAATCAACAAATAAAATCAAAATGAATCTAAAAAGCTAAAAGAGAATCTCTTAATCTATTTATGTATTTTAAAATGTTTCTAAAACATGCTTGTGAAAGTTGTATGTGTAATATTTAAGCCCCAATCAAACAAGAACTCAAGTCACTGTAAGCTAACTTGTGGTGTCTTGAGCTGACATCAGTCAAACACCTCGTAAATCATCGCAAGGCGAGAAAACTTGTGATGCAATTTGAAAAAGCTCAAATCATCTAGCCACTGCAAATCATCGCAAGCTAGAGTGGTCAAACGAGATACGAGTTAAAACAGCGAGGATTTGCGTTCTCGTTTGATCTGTTAAATTAAGTGTCAAAAAAAAAGATGTTTCCAAGTAATTAAAATAATTGAATACATACGAGTGACTAAAATAAAATAATTGGACTCTTCTTTCCTTCTTTTTCTACAGAACCCTTCAAGTAAAAACAGAAGAATTGATCAGAATATTTGAAAGCTGGGAACTATTTTGGTTTGAGGAAGTTGAGAACAATTGCAAGGCAAGATAATTTAGTCTCATGTGGGTTAAATCCCAGAAGTCCTTTTTTTCCAAACACAAATGAAGATAAAATATGAAAACTTTGCAACTAGCGACATCGTCAGCGTGATTATATGATTTACATTGAATATTTAAGAAATGGCTCATGGTTTAGCGTGTCATCGAGTTATGGATGCACGCGGGAATTGGGAGAGCACGAAAAAATCGTAAGAGTTGGTCGAGGCGTAGCCGAGAACAACTCTAGATTTTTGAGTGCTCTCCAAATTTCCCAAGTGCATCCATAACTCGATGGAGCACACTAAACCATGAGCCATTTCTTTTATAACATAGCATTAAATCCTTTCACAAGCCGGCGAATCGTTTTGGTTGTGTTTTTCTACTTTCGTAGCCAAGTCTTTTTTGTTCACTAAAATCCAACCAAAAGGACAGTTTAAACTCAGTTACGCAGACCCAGTTTATGTCTTCTGGGTCGTTGTTCTTTATTACTCAATAAAATTAAATGACTCGGTGTTTTGATAATATAAAAGGCCATAAAAAGTCAGTTTAAAACTCAGTTTTTGTTTTGAAATTTTCCCCCGCGCTTTTTTGCTGTGCTCCATCGAGTTATGGAGCACGCACGACAGCCAATCAAAAACGTTGCTATATCAAAGCTATGTTATATAGGTGTATATATTTCGAATGATTATTGTGGGACAGTGAACTCGGGTGGAGAATAATAATAAGCTGTTACTCTGAGTGACGAACCATACTGGACAAGTAGAGAAAACTCTACTTGGCTCGGCTGGGATTCGAACGCGCGGCCTTCGGTTCACTAGTCTGATGCTCTACCAACTGAGCTACAGGTCAAGTTGGGAGCTGAAGGTCGAATGATGGTACTTAGGCTATTTGATATTTCGAAACAGACTAGTTTCTTCAATATCTAGACAACAGTCTTCAATCTTCATACAAGACAACTTCGAATGATTATTTTGGAACAGTGAACTCGCGTGGAGAATAATAATCTTCAGAGTAATGAACCATACTGGACCAGTAGAGAAAACTCTACTTGGCCCGACTGGGATTCGAACCCGCGACCTTCGGTTTACTAGTCCGATGCTCTACCAACTGAGCTACAGGTCAAGATGTGACAAATTAGTGTTATATTACAAAACGTTACTCATTCAAGTTTTCATATTTTATCTTCATTTGTGTTTGATATACGGGCTTTTTCAAAGTTTTTGCAAAAATTTGTGGTCGATTTTTCGTCTTAGTGACACTTTAACAAGATTACGCTTTCCGCCTTGGATAATCTTCATCAGACATTTTTCGTGCAACTTTTACAACTTGCAAAAACAGCAACCCCACCCCCACCCCCGAAATCGCAAGCAGAGAAGTGTTACACAACTACATCTTTTGTACCAGAATTAGATTTCCGCCTGGTTCATCCATTGCGACAATTTTAATACCTTAACCTGACACGTGAGCAAATTTAATGTATGATTCGGAACACTGGTCTAAAAGAAAAATAATTAAACAAACTGAAGATTTAGTTTTTATATCTTGAAATGTACAGTGAATTATACACCAAATATAAGAAGTTTGTAAAAGACAGACAGACAGACAGACAGACAGACAGACAGACAGACAGACAGACAGACAGACAGACAGACAGACAGACAGACAGACAGACAGACAGACAGACAGACAGACAGACAGACAGACAGACAGACAGACAGACAGACAGACAGACAGACAGACAGACAGACAGACAGACAGACAGACAGACAAACAAACAAACAAACAGGCAGGCAGGCAGGCAGGCAGGCAGGCAGACAGACAGACAGACAGACAGACAGACAGACAGACAGACAGACAGACAGACAGACAGACAGACAGACAGACAGACAGACAGACAGACAGACAGACAGACAGACAGACAGACAGACAGACAGACAGACAGACAGACAGACAGACAGACCGTCCAACCAAAATATAGCAATAACAATACCATACCGACGTATATGCTAACGTCATTAAACCATTATCTACAACACAATATCTTTTCTGCCAAACTTTACGAACACTAAAGAAATAATAAAAAAAGTTGTTAATAAAGCTTCAGTTTCACCATGTCCAACCTTCAGCAAACTTCTTGAAATGTAGTAACATGTTGTTTTAACATGTTTCACATGTGCTTCACATCTTGTTTACATGTTGTTCACACGTTTTCCATGTGTAGTTCACATGTCTTCCACATGTTGTTCGCATGCATTCCACGTGTAGTTCACAAGTTGTTTACATGCATTCCACGTGTAGTTCACATGTTGTTCACATGTTGTTCACATGCATTCCACGTGTAGTTCACATGTTGTTCACACGTGTTTCATGTCATGTTGTTCTTAGTCCTAACTCCATATGCTAAAATAGCAAACCAACACCCTGACAAAAAAACTGAAAATCTTTTTGCGTTTACACGTAGCACTATGTCAGCAGCATGGATGTTTCTATTATGTTGTCTATGTTTCATCAAGCCACAGGTCGCCCAGACGCGTGATATGACAAACAACCAGTAAAGTCGTTCTCAGAGCCTTACAGGTTTTACGCAACGGTCGAGAAGCATAATAGTGTACAGTCGAGCTGCTTATTATACCATAAAATGCGGACAAACCAAAAATTGACTTTCAAATGATTGCAAATCGTTCGAACTGCAAGAATTGTGGGTAAAAGCGCACAAACTTGAATAGTGACGTCATCACGACGGAGCGCCATTATGCCAACCTCATACATTGAACGCCGTTGCGTGACAGATTTCGCGAACCATGTACATCTGCACCGTGCAACACTCCTTGTAAAACTTGTTTCGCTTCCTTTGGTTCACAAACCATCGCAGTTTCACAAAAAAATTACACCGTGTAACACGCAGAACCTTCAAACCTGTAGGACATGCACGCAGTGCGGACCTACTTTTGATAATGCTACATGTTTCATTAAATGAAACTGTAAATAAAATAAGTTGTAATTATTACCCTTCGCTTCGTTTTAATAAGTTCCCTCTTATTGAAGTGCCATGAAGTACATCTCCTTGCTGACCATGCATTGTATAACCTGCTCTTTCTAAACTTTTCTAAATAAAAGAAAAACCAGAAAACATTCTCTAGGAAACGTCACGAAACCTTACGTCACGTTGAAATAT